>JAKTSB010000003.1:0-291244 GCA_030579975.1 Blastobotrys buckinghamii (nom. inval.)
TTGTTTTTTTTTTTTATAAAAAAAAAAAAAAAAAAAAAAAACCTGCCCCGGGTATTTAGTCCCAAAAGAACTGTTCAAGCTGAGCTAAAATCACGAAAAAAAAAATTAATCTACGCGACTACAGTTATTATTAACTCTAATTCTAAAAATTCAAATCAATCACAATTATTGATCTAACAATTATTGGCATTACCAGAAAAAATCGGAGTTATTATTCACAATTATTTAGCACTTGATAATTACCTGCCTTTACAATTTAATATCATTAGCATATTCAACTAGTATTACAGTAGCTCTACCAAAAAAAAATATCGATCTTAATTAAGCATAATTTACAACACACGTTACACAACTGCATAATAGCATAATATTAGAGAATGGAGGAAGTTATAGGTAAACTAACAGGAAGGCAATGGGTCAACTTAGTAGGGCTAGATGAAGAACGACATAATCTTCAGGAATTATTGAAAAGTACAATTGAAGATGGTGAAGGTAATAGTTGTATGATTCTAGGACCACGATCTTCAGGTAAAACTACATTAATTCAAACTACATTAAATGATTTACAAAAGCAATATCCTGGTCAATTTTTACGTGTAAATTTAAGTGGGTTTGTTCAACTAGATGATAAAAGCGCATTAAGAGAAATCAGTAGGCAATTAGATTCAATGATTATTGATGAAGATAATAATAATAATAATGTTGAACAAAGAGCCATGAGTCATACTTTAAGTCAAATTTTAAGTACTTTTACACAATCTAAAGGTGCAATGGCAGTGGTTTTTGTATTAGAAGAATTGGATAGATTTGCAAGACATCCTAGACAAACATTATTGTATAATTTATTAGAATTGGCTCAAACTGCTAATATTGGTATTGCAGTGGTTGGGGTATCATGTAGAATGAATGCAAGGGAAATGTTAGAAAAACGAGTCTTATCAAGGTTCAGTCAAAGAGTTACACAAATTAGACGACCAGATGATTTTGAACAGTTTAAATTAGTAGTTCGAGAAAATTTGGTATCAAATGGTAATAACAATTTTTCCAAACAATGGAACGCAAGTATTGATAAATTATTAAATGATATAAACAGTCCTTTATATCAAATTATTGAAAAAAATTATTATACAACAAAAGATATTCGACAAATAAATAATTCCCTAATTATTCCAGTGTCCACATGTAATGAAGTATTAACACCACAAAATTTCCATGATCCTTATTTACCAGATTTGAATTATAACAGTAGTACATCATTATTTGTTTCAGGATTAAGTGATTTAGAATTAGCATTATTAATTTGTGCTGCTAGAGTGGAGTATAAACATAGCACAGAATTAATTAATTTTAGTTTAACTTATGAAGAGTATGTGGCATGTGGGAATAAATTGAATTTAGAAAGAAAAATGGCTATGAGTGGCTTAGCCGGGGCTAGATCTATTGGTAGGTATAGAATATGGTCAAGATCTGTTGCATTGGGGGCTTGGGAACGATTAGAGTCTTTGAATTTATTGATTCCTTTTGTTGATACAATGGTTAAGGTTGATATTGGATTATTAGAAATTGGGGATGTTATTGGAATGGATCATTCATTGTATTCTTGGACTAGATTCTAGATTCTCGTTAATATTTTCTGAGCTAAAGAATATGAGTACTATAGTGTTTTCTAAGTTTAAGAATCAGTTCACCGAGGTATTATCTAATCGAAACGCTTATTCAACTAGTAAAAGATTTAACTAGAACTATAGCGGTAATTTTTAGTTTATCAGGGATGCTAAAAAATATAAAGTGTATTTTGCAGAGACAGTTGTGTTTCATGACCATGTTTCAATACCCCAGATCTAGCACTCTACTAATAGACAGCAGCATATCCACTAACTCCAATTACTTATCATAAGCATTTCATTTTGAATTTGTATAGATCATATATTTTATTGGCAATCTAAAATTAACCTGAGCAACTCATTCATGTAATACCGCTCAAGTAATGGTTATAATCTGCAAATAAACGACAGATATCATACGCAGTCTCTTCTTTGAATCAACTAAACTGAAGCATTTATTAAATCATTACATAGAGCCCAGGTCATCAGTTGATCATACAATCGTAAGGGTCATGATATCATCTCCCTCGGACAATAATCTTACGTTAGAATTAGTTCTTATATTTAATACTGTTATATATCAATGCACCCTTTGAACCCACCGTTATAGAGTACTCAAGATGAAATTACATGTATTACTAAAATTTGTAATTATAAGTACTACAGTATATTTAGCCAGCCTAGACTTGTATACTATACTGATCACAATCAAGCTGAACCACAAAACGGCAATTAGCGTTATAATATATATACTAAGGCTGTCATTGATAGAGTATGTATCCATACGTAACCTCCTAGCTATTGTTTATGCATGTCTCATTGAAATCATTTTCTTTTTCTTTGATCAATAATTCAAATTTAGTGCATTCTAAATAATATTTTTGATGCTAACCTCATTTGGAAAACCTCAAATCGTTTACGCTACGCCCCTACTTCGAATCCCATAAAAATTTTTGGGGAGTAATCCTCAAATCGCGACAGGTCCCCCATCATCCGGATGGATTCGCTCTGAGTTCTAAAGAACAAGCATCCATCTGTCGACATGGCAAGGCTTTGAATCTGGCATTACTTTTTTGAACACCCTCAAATCTTATAACTCAACTGGAATAGAGCTGTTTTTGATTATATCATGAATGAAGGAAGTTTTAAAGGGGTAGTGGTAACAAACAATGCCCCCATACACTTTTTTGAACTATTACCAAACTAGCCAGCTTCATTTATATCAAATTGGTAGGTTTAAGTACAATTAGGGTGATCTGGTGTTATTAATATAGCTTCAAAGTTGATACAATTGCAACCATGATGGTAAGATTATCATGAATAGTGAGAAATTAATAAAGGGACAATTTAATTTAACGAATTATTAAAGAAAGACGCTAAGCTTCATAAGATTAAAATAATTCTGTAAAGAAGAAATTGACAAAAATGGTTTTAGGATATACCAGTGTCGATCGTTTATGTTTCTCCCCATACCATTCATACCTGCTTTAAAACTTGATATTTTTTTTTTTAGAGTCGCGTGTGCTATGTTTCAGCATAAAACATATCGCCTCAAGACTATTATCGCATAATTATGCTAGTGATCTAGCGTGAGAGTTATTATCGACGGTTTACAAGATTGATGAGTTCCTTTTTTATATATAATGCATGGAATACTAGAATTTTTTTTTTTCTCTCTTTTTCTTATTTTCTTTAATTTTTCATTCTTCATTACAACTTTGATCTTTCAAATCATATTCAATAATATTAAAAAAACAATGCATTCAAAAGATTTGGAAAACATGTTCGTCATGTTAATGTTATCACTAGATTTAAACTACAACTCCAAACATAAATCAATATTTACCAAAAACTATCCATATTCTTTTACAATAGATGATGCAATTGAAAAAATGAGATTTATGAAATTAGAAATCGAATCCAATAGTACAACAACTACAATAAGTTGTGGAGTTAGAAAACCATCAGTTTTATCATTTTTACAAAAATTCATGTCAGCAAAATTAATCCATTGTCCAGCAGATCGAACAAGAAAAGAACCAAAATCATCAGTATTAATGCAACCAACATCTAAAGGAATTTATATTATTTATAGATATTGTCAAAGAAATGGAATTAAAGCTAATAATAATATTAATCAATTATGGCAATCAAATTATAACACGATGGAATGTATAACATTAGAAAGAAACCCATCAAATGATAAAATTATACAATCAGATACTTTTATTTATTTATTATTTCAAAAATTTTTAGGAATTAAACCAAATATTTATAGTGCAATGGCACCACCAGAAATTTTTTTCGATGGTGAATCATCACCTTATGCGCATCGATATTTCACTCATCCAGAATCTGATTCTTTATCACAATATTATATATCAACAAGTGGAGTTAGATTATTTGAAAACCGGATTGTTAATGGTAATATAATTGATTATGTTATAACAGGTAGAGCTTGTTGGCAATGGTTAATGGAATGTACTGATGTTGTATCATCAAGTGAAGGTATAGCTTTAGCAAATTTATTTTTAAAACATGGTCTAATTCATAAATTAAATAATTTTGAAAATGATGATGAACAAATTGATGAAATCGATTATTTTGATAATAATAAAGAAACTTTATATGGTATAACAAAGTCAGGTAGAAAATTATCATGTTGGAAAAATAAATTAAAAAGAATTTCTGTTACTACTACTAATAATCGAATTTCAAATGCTACAGTATTTGGTGGTGATTTAGCATCTCCAACTGGTATATCATTGAAAGAAGTTTTGGATGATGCCGGATTAAGATTATTATTCAAAGAACATTTAACAAAAGATTTTTGTCAAGAAAATCTGTTATTTCATTCTGAATTGAAATATTTTTTAACAATGGCAAAAGAAAAACAAAATTTTGGCTCTAATGATTTAGAATATTATCATAGAAAATTAGACGGTGATTTGATTACTACTGCTTATGCTATTTATAATCGATTTATTGCACCAGGAGCACCATTAGAAATTAATATTGATCATGATTTGAAATCAAAATTGATCGATGTTATGAGTTGTGCTGATAATAATAATCAATCTGAAGAACAAAAGATTAGATTAAAAGTTGCACCATTGTTTGATGAAGCTATGAAACATGTTTATAAAATAATGGAAAGAGATTCTTTACCTAAATTCATAAGAAGTGATGAGTTTAAAGCTAAAGTTAAAACTATTGCTCCTTGGTATTTTGTCAAGCAATGATTATGATTTTTTTTGCAATATTTATTTATTTAATGTTTCTATATATTGTATTACTAGTATTACCTCAGGTTTAATTATTTAATATTTATTCATTTACTTATAGTTCCAGTTATCAGTCGTATTTTTTTCTTTTAAAATGAGTACTGGATCACATATTTGGATAGTAGCAGAATGAATATTACAGATTTTGAACTTCTATCCTTCTATCAATCTATCATAAACCTTGTTCTTTAAGGACGTAATCAAGCTAATCGTATATCCTTAATCCCACGTATATGCTATCAATACAGTTTACCTTAAATAATTTTCATTGACCGGATTTCACCTGCAGTATAATTTTCGTTTCAAATCTTTTATTAAATTTGGAATAGATGCTGCTAAAGGGATAGACACCTTTTTTAATGTAACCTGTTTAATACTTTGACTTTTAAACTAGTACAAGATGATACTGGGGGTGGTCAAATTCTTCTCAAAAGGTGCCTACCTTGTTGTAACAGAGTGGCTTTAGTTTACTCAGTGTAGTAATAGGCCTTCACACCACTAGATAGAGGGTATCAGCACTATCATTTTTGACGGACCTAGCAATCAACAATCTACATTGTTAAGTGATCTATTTTTAACTTCATAATATCCAATTTAGGAGTTCTAAGATATACATTGCTATAAGAACGCTTTCACATGCCTTCTTTTTGCTTAGTATTGATAGCTTGATATTTAAATTTAAAATCAACATATATATCTCAAAGTACTCTATATAACAAACAGGTCTACATATACAGCCACTTGGTCTTGGTGTAATTAAGTGCCCAATTTAGCCAAACCTCATAATAAATGGTTGATTTACAAACCATGTATGCCCTATACCCTTATTTAGCGCTAAACACATTGTAGGATCTGAGCCGCATCTTTGAAACAAATGAGATCACAATAATATAAATCCATTTAAAGCATGATAGTAGGAGCAGCATGGTATCAATGATATTCAAAAACTACCAATTCTATAGACATTCTTTAACTGGGGCTCTTTTTTTAGACCGCTAAAAATGGAACAAAAAAATTATTCAAGTTTTTGGATATAAACCTACTCTCTGATATTGCTGATTCAAATACAGAACCTAATTAATGTGTTAATTCATTATCTATACATAAAATCTCTAACTTACTATTGAGATAACTGCAGTAGAAGTTTAATAAAAATAGGTAGTATCGCTTGCCATTGCAATTCTATTGCATTATTTTTGAATTTGTAAACCTTAAAATTTATAATGGTAAGATTGTACTTGTACACTGAGACACTTTAGCTCCGGCATCCTTATATCATATGGTTTTTCTTGGTTATTCACTTCTGCAATTATTTTTTTGGAAATGGTTATCCGTATATTGCAGTACTATACTATATAATTATGTAACATCAGGATCATATTTAAAACTGCCCGATGCTTTTAAATTACAAATATACAAGTTAAGTGATCAATGATACCATTGTGATATTGATGACACCAGCTTTTGGACCATTAGTTAACAAATTTGAGTGATTCATATTGATTACCTGGTAGCAATAATTCAGATTCAATACGACGTATTCATCAATTGACAATCTTCGCAACACTGTTCACCGGATCAAATTCACAACGGTACCAATGTGTGACTTTGCTCAACCGATCACCATGACTGGCCACTACAAAAAGGTCCAGCTGCTCAAAATACATTAATAAATCAAGCTAACCTTCTAAGCTGCCCTCGACCTACAAAAAAGGAAACAGATTATCTCTTTTTTTCCAACAAAGACACTGTCGTTAAATATTAACTGATGGCTTAGCCTATTCAGCTAAGTAAAGTAAATTATCGAGCAGCCATAAATAATCAATGAAAATATTACAGGATATATAATATTAATGCTGCTGGGTTATAATAATTAAGTGACAGATTGGCAACAAACATCCCCATTATATGGATTCATCATCATTGATTATTATTAAATTTCCGATTAGAAAAAAGCTTGTTTTTGTTTAGATTATTACACTGATCAGTGTACTTCTGACGATGACGATACCTTTACTTCTCATTTACTGGTATACTATAGTATACATAAGTATCCAACAATCTCCATACTGATCGATCATTCTAACCAAATTAGTTCAAAACCGTTAAAGAAGTAAAGTTATAAATACCTCAAGCAGGTGTAACAAAATTTACCCGTACTTAGCTAGCACTTAAGTTTTTTTTTTGACCCATTCCCCTGTTTTGTCTCACTTGGCCCAACCACCCGACATCAACTATAGCATAAAATTTTTTTCCGTGAACGAGTGAGCCACAAACTCAAATTCTGATCATGAAAACAGTATTAACAGTATTATTTTTTTAGGCTCAAGTCTGCTTTGGTGGTGTTATGCCAATACTAGTTAAGTTTCCTATGAATTGTTGTTTGGAGATAATGAAATTAATAGCATGTTTATAGCCTAGAATTGAAACCAACAATAGGATTAGGTCCGCTATAAGATTCGATATAAGCGTCATCTCATCGATTCTCATCGGGTATAATGTACTCAGCATAACAAGGTTCACATCGAGTTTAGCTATACCCAAGAAGAGTTTAATCATTATGCTAAGCATATCTATTTTTCACTATACCCAGTGATGATTTGTCATTTTTAAAGTCTACTATAAGTTTGATCATTAATTTGGATAACAAAGTTTTCAGGTTATCTTCTAGCAATTCACTCATCAATCTACTCAACTATAGCCATCATTATACCGTGAACAATGCTGATTACCAAAATATCAAAAACAATTTACTGTCAATAAATTATCAAGTGATTCATTGAATTGGGATTAATATGTGAACTACACGTCAATATATTGGAAAGTCCCTTCTCGATCGAGTTTTTGATTTTTTTTACGGTAAACATGCACGAACAAATGTTCAAGCACTAATAACCGATTAACGGATAATCTGTCGATTATATGTACCCATCGATTGCGCCTGGATTCCTCATAAGGATATAAAAATAAAAACTATTCCTGAATATTTCAACTTTCGTATCCTAGTCAATTGAGTTATCCTTTTTGTTTTATTTTCACGGAGAGAGCTCAATAGACCCTTTACTCTCTCAAAAATGAAACTATCGAATTTCCTATTAACTACACTATCACTGGTGGTGGTTACTGTATCAGCGGAAATTAACCACCATGAATTCAGCACAATCAAATCTACTACATCATCGCATGCACTAAATTTCAAAGAACCGAAAGATGCAGGGCTAGATACAGTTCAACAATACAGCGGATACCTAGATATTAATAAAGACAAGCATATGTTTTTTTGGTTTTTTGAAAGTCGAAATGATCCAGTTAATGATCCAATTATGTTATGGTTAAATGGTGGCCCCGGTTGTTCATCACTTGGAGGGATGTTATTAGAAATTGGGCCGTCACGTATCACCAAACAAATCAAAGCAGTTAATAATCCTTATTCATGGAATTCCAATTCATCAGTAATTTTCCTAGATCAGCCTGTTAATACTGGATTAAGTTATTCATCGCCTAAAAATAAATCCAATTCAGTTAATTCCACTGATCAATCAGCTAAAGATGTTTATAAATTTTTGGAATTATTTTTTAAACAATTTAACAAATATCAAAAAAATGATTTCCATGTTGTTGGTGAATCATATGCTGGCCATACTATTCCAGCATTAGGTACAGAAATTTTATCACATAAAGATCGAAATTTCAATTTTAAAAGTGTTGCAATGGGGAATCCAGCAATTGATATGAGATATCAAGCTATTAGTGCATATAATTTCACAGTATTATCTGGTTCGGTTAGTTATGATGATACAGTAAAAGTTCAACAAAAATTTAAACCATGTCAAGATTCAGTAGAAAAATGTTACAAAGATTTGAATAACTTGAATGAAAAAGAATGTATTAATGCAGTTAAAAATTGTAATTCAATAGCAAATACATATTATGATACTGGGAGAAATCCATATGATATTAGAAAAAAATGTGTTGGAGGACAATTATGTTATGAAAATGAAGATTGGATTGTAAAATTTATGAATCAACCAAAAATTTTAAAAGAAATCGGTAGTAATGTAACCAAATTTGAAGATTGTAGTGATAAAGTTAATGAAGATTTTAGTAATACTATTGATTACGCTATTCCTTATTCAAAAAATGTTGGCCAATTATTAGATAATGGCATTCCTGTAATGGTTTATGCAGGAGATCAAGATTTTATCTGTAATTGGTTAGGTCAGAGAGAATGGGTTAATGAACTGGATTGGAAACATAAAAAAGATTTCAATAGTGCTAAAATGTATGATTTTGATTTAGATGATAATCAATCCGCTGGTACTATTCAAAGTTCTAATAATTTCACTTTTGTTAGAATTTATCAAGCTGGTCATATGGTTCCAATGGATAAGCCTGAAGTGGCTTTAACAATGATTAATAGATGGTATGATGGACACTATGACTTAAAAAAGTGATGCTTCTAGCAAGATACCCTTTCATTTTATATATGATTTTTATAGATTAATAAACATTGAGTATTCTTTTCTTACCCGTATACTGATTCAATAGTTTTATACCGGTTAAGTTAATATTAAAAATAGAAATGGATTATGTGCATGTATTTGATTTTATGGCAAGTATAGTTTTTATTGTGAGAATTTGGTATATATTCGGTGGTTTACAATTTTTGACAGAAATTCTAGCTCGAGATCGTTAAGCCCCTACCATGATTTACGGGAATACCGGTATAAAAAAAATTAGCTCAATTGAAAAAGTTATTGTTTATAGATTATAATTAAAAACATATTGATTATAATACACCAAATATATATATAATAATCTTTTATAAAATCCAGACAATTTTTTAATACTTGAATTTATAATGGAGAAGTACCGGTTGGAGATGAGGAAGACGCAGCAGCTGGTGCGGAGCTTTCAATAGTACTACTGGCACCACTAGTATCACCACCAGCATCACCAGCTAATCCACCCAAAACAGCTAAAATCTTGTTAGTAAGTTAATTCCTATATCTAATCTCACTGAATGAGGTCGACCACCCGCATTCATACGGGTTAATTAACAAATACTTACGAACATCTTCTAAGGAACCTAATTGAGCATAAGCAATGCTGCTAACCAAAACTGTCATAACTGAAACTTTTAAGAACTGCATTATTGTGTATTTTTCTATTATTTGATGATAGAGATGATAGATGATGGAAACAAGAAAAACAGAAACCTTGATAATAAATTGGCCTTTTATAGTTGGTTTTTGTGTTTACAAGTTGACAATTAAAGTGATCGATCTTCAGGGTCAAAATGTTGGTGCAAGTGGCTTATAATTTTGGGTATATATATACCGTTCTTTTCCTTGGTAAGCAGATCAGGGAATTTACCGTTTAAAAGTCTTATTAATCAATGATCATGATGATAATTGATCATAATAGAGTATGAACCAATTCCATTAACTGATTGAAGCTCTTTGTAGTAGTTATTCAGGAACAAGCATTTTGTATCAACTTCATAATTTCCGGGGTTATTTGAGTGTAGCGGTAAATCAGCTCTAAAGCATGCGTTTGACTTGGAATATGTATTCAAAGTAGCTATGAATAGAATAATTGTGGTCATTTGGATTTTATAAGTTTCATCTACCCATGATATAGATACAGGCTTATAATATGGTTATATTTATGCGGTTTTTTAAATACATCAAAGAAGTACAATCACATAAGCAATGCGTACTTGTACATAACTTGTACTTGTACATAAGTGTTAAATCTTGAAAGACTTCTATCATTTTCAAATTTAACTTCCCTTGTGGAAAGGCCATTAGAAGCTACAGATTTCGCAGGGTATCATATCATGATATGAATTCTCGGTTGAATGAATCACTATATGTATTATATGAAAATGATCTACGTATCTTTATAAATGGGTCTTAAGATTGGTCAATTTAAATGCCTGGAATATCTATAAAGATTCCATTCATTGATTGGGGGGATATGCAAAATATCTAGTAAACCTAAGTTCAGGCACACAGAGAGAGTTTCAGGGGTTTATATGCCACGCCATGTTGTAACTATTCATGTAATATTTTGAGCCAACTCTTGGAAAAAGCAGGTTTGTGAGGTCATAAACTAGATACCTATACTCAATGAGCCATGGCACTCAACAAACCCATGCATGCCAGTAGTCCGAGGAAAGGGCCAAACGCAATGTATTTCCGAGCTGAACAATAGGTGAAAATTATGTACACTGTTTTCATCTAATCGTACAGTTTTATGAGATAATCAAAAACTCTAGAATGAATTACATGAAGTAACTTAAAACTACAACACTAATAATTAAAACTCTTTTTTGAACAAACACAACACATAAATATGAACAAATAAATACAAAAACTTTTTTTTCTCTTTCTTTCCTTTTTTTATTTTCTTTTTATATTAATAATATTCATACAAACTTTATACGTAAAAAAAAAAAATAATAATAAATCACAACTTTTTCCTTAATTTTCATCAGGAGTAATAGTAGTACCTTGTCTAATTTCACCCCAACCGATTAATCTCCAATGTTTATCAACTCTTCTTGATAATGCAATCTTTTCACCAATTTCAGTACAAGAAGGAACAGTCAAAGCCAATTTAGCCATATCAGCACGAACACCCAAAACTCTTGCACCAGTAGTAGTAGAACCAACATTAACCATCAAAACTTCAGATTTGGTTAATTTGGCAATTCTTGCTTGTTTCTTTTCATCAGTTTTAACCCCTAATAATCGCCGTAGTAAGAAATAATTAACTTCTAATTCAATATAAATTTCTGGTAATTTACCAACATGACCCAAAACATGACCAACTAATCTATCAGCTCTACATAAAGTTGGATCAACTCTTGTACCAACACCAATCAACCCACCTGGAACAGCAAATTGTAAATCATTATTATCAGCAAATAATGACTCAACTTTTGACTTAATTGGAGTACAACTTGCTCTTGAAGTACCTTCTTGACGATGAACAATACCTGGTCTAATTTCAATTTCATCACCTAGTTTTAAAACACCAGATAAAATGGACCCACCAGCAACACCACCTTTTAATTCATCAATTTCACTACCTGGTTTATTAACATCAAAAGATCTAATAACAATTAATTTTGGTAATGCAGAAAAATCACGAATTGGAACAGGAATTTTTGATACAATAAATTCATTAACAGCATCAATATTATATTTCAATTGAGCAGAAATTGGAACAATTGGAGCCCCATCACCTGATGTACCTTTAACAAATTTTAAAATACTTTTATAATGATCCAACGCAGAATCTTCTTTCATTAAATCAACTTTATTTTGTAAAATAATAACATGTTCCAATTTCATAATTTCAATAGCAGCCAAATGTTCACTAGTTTGAGGTTGAGGACATGATTCATTACCAGCAATTAATAATAATGCAGCATCCATAACTGCAGCACCTGACAACATTGTACTCATTAAAATATCGTGACCTGGACAATCAACAAATGAAACATGTCGAACTAAATTATATCTACCTTTACAACCAGGTCGTTCACATTTTGGATTTATTTCTTTACCTGAACCATAACTTCTATATCTTGTTGGTCTTGGACATTCTGGATTATCACATTTATAAATTTTAGCATTTGCATAACCTAATCGAATAGTAATATTACGTTCCAATTCATTTTTAAATCGAACGGTTTGAACACCTGAAATAGCTTTAACAACTGTTGATTTACCATGAGCAACATGACCAATTGTACCAATATTGATAGTTGCTTGTCTATTAATAATTTCTGGTGATAATGGTGTTAGTTTAGTAATATCAATATCTGATGCACTTGGTTGTGCTGGTAACCCACCACCTTCTTCAAATTCTTTTTGTCTACGTTCTTCTTCTGTTAATCCATCTCCTTCTTCTTCTTCTTCTTTTGGAATATTATTCTGTGATGTTTCTTCATTTTGATGTTCTTCATTGTCTTTTGTATTGTCGGCAAATGAAACGTTTTTTTTTTGTTCTTGATTGTCTTCTTGTTCGTCAAAATCTTCTTCTTCTTCTTCTTCGTCGCTATAGTATTGTGGTTTATATTCCATATCTTTGCCATCGATGACAATCATTTTTGATTGTTCTTCTGTATCACTCATTTTTTTTTTCTCCTCTTTAATGCCTTTTCTATACTATCAAACAATGAGGATTCTATATATGCGATCGTGTTGTTGCAAAAAAAAAAAAAAAATTCTTTTGAGTGTGAAAAATTTCTAACAAAATTTTATTGACTCATGCGTGAAATTTTAGATCCCAGTTTATTAAGCGTGTTCTTTTTTTTTTTTTTTTTTTATTTTATTTTTTTTTTTTTTCGCTATAGAATAGTACTTTTGAGGGCGTGCTCAGTTCTACACAACGAAGTGTTTCAAGGCGCGTAGAAATTGGAACTTCCCAACCTCCATGAATTAGAAATTATAACTTTTAAAAAAGCATTAGTATCATTCATTAAATAAACTATAGTAAATAGATTAGACTAATGGATCATCAACATTGAAACCCAGATCAGTCATCATCATATCGACATCTCTCCATGCAACATCAACATCCCAATCAAACATTTGATTGAATTGTTGTTGATCCATTGGTATATCAAATTGCACCGATGAATTAGAATGTGGCATTAAAGGATTTTGCATATTAGCATAAGGATGATTATTTGGTGGCGGATTATCATATACGGGTTGAGGTGATGGGACTGCATTATTAATATTTCGTTCTTTCAAAACAGCCGGTGCTACGGATCTAATACCACATTCCTCTCTCATTGTCCATAATATATCGAAAAATACACTTGCTGCCATTCTAGTTCTAATTGAAATTCTACTAGTTGCAGCATCTCTTCTTGCCAAATCACCAAATAATTGCCAAATTTGTTGCATAATTTCAGCACCTCGATATGCCATGTCATGTTTTAAAATTGATGCACTTGATAAATGTTGAACTGTTTTGAAATATAAATCTTTACCTTTAGCAGCATCAACAAATTCTGCAAAACTACTATGATAAACTTTGATAATAATTGATGTTGATTGCCATAATGCTTGAACATGAATCCCTGGTAAATATCTCATAAAATTTGAATTTCTTTTGGTTGCTTCATCTGTATGGTGTAATAATGCTAATACACTATTAAAAGCTTGAACTAAACCTTTTTGTAATTGTAAAGTTGAAAACCCTCCATTATCTAGAAAATAATAAGTCATTAAATGAACTCTTGCCATTAATAATAAAAATCTTCTATAATCATCCATTGAACCAATTTTCATCTCTAATTCATCCATTTTTCTACTCATAATTTGTACTAAAGATAATCTTTCACTTAATTCTGATAAACCTAAAGGATCTTGAGCATTAGAATTTAAAGTCTTTTCAACTTCATTTTCTAAATGTTGAATAATAGTCATCTGTCTAATTGGATCAGGAATATCAATTCCTGAATCTTTAGAACAAGCAGATATTACACTAGCGTCAAAACTTGTAAAACTTGGGAATCCAAATACTGAAGCGACTGATTGTGATAATACATTACAACATAACCAAGTTCGAATTTGTTCATTAATTTTTGGATAACTTGGATTATCAGCTTTAATTCTACTAAAATCTCTTGAATAACCAGGACAATGTAATCCAACTCTAATCCCACTAAAAATCGCTACTCCAGCAGCATTCCATGATGAATCTGCACTAATTGATGATGTTAAAGGTGGCCACATTGTATAAATTAAAAATGCTTGAACAGTGAAAACACTAGCAACATTGAATTGATTTGGATCACTTGATTCCCCACTAACAAATCTTGTAACGGGTGAAATAGTAACTTCACCTAATGCATTCTTTAATTTTGGTGCCAATTTCATCATCAATTCCCCATCTTCATCATATCTTCTTGATGATACAGCCATAATTGTCCAAAATAATGATGGACATTGTATATAAAGTTTACTTGGACCTTTTGAAATATCAACTACTGGTAAAAATGGATGATAATTTGTAACAAATTCTGTATATAAATTTTTAATTGTTTCTGAAGATAATGTAACATCTTCAATCGTTTTTGGTTCACAATATAAACTTTCAATATGCGTTGTTGATGATGGATTTATAGGACCACCACCTAATTTTGGTACAAATAATGGTGCTGGTAATTCTTCTGAATTTATTGATGATAATGATTCTAATGGTAAATGTTGATTATTTTGTTGAAATTGACTGTTGTGTAATGGTTTTGTTTGTTGTGGTAAGGGTAGTGGATGGTGGTGATGATGTGGTGATTGAGATGATGCATGTGTAGGTGTAGGTGTATGCGTATGCGTATGGGAACTTGACGACTGTGGAATTGGATGATGTGGATGTGAATGTGTATGGCCTTGTTGTTTAATAGGTTGAGTAGAATAAGTTGATGCATTTGACAATTCTAATAATGATCCAGTTGCAATTTTTTTCTTTGCTGTTTCTTGATATTCAACACTTTGTCTCAAACTCTCCATTTCCATTTCTAATTCTGCCATTCTTCTTCGCTTTGATGTTCTTTTAAAATCAGGTTGTAATACACATTCAAGTTCTCGTTTATTACATCTTGAGCATGGTTTTGGGTATTTCTCATGTGAATCGCATCGTACCTGTTTAGAGTTAGTTATGCCCTTTTTATTATTTCTATCATTAGATACATACCTTTTGTTGCCGGCATTCTATGCATGCCATTCGTTTGTTAGTAGTCGCTTCCTCGTTAGGCATTTTTTTTGCTTTTATATCTTGTTAGTTGTGTAGTAATAAATATTCAACAAACACGTCCAATTGAATTTTCTTCGTTTATCTGATAATGGTTAATATACAATAAGTTAGCGTTGTTAGTTAGTAGGTTAGTAGTCTTAAAAGATAAAAGCTTGTTGTAAATGTTGTTAATCTAACTTCTGAAATTTCAATTTAATGATTATAATAAAAAATCACGAAGGTTAGACCGTTCTTTTTAATTTCCAAAATAATTTAAATAGAAGAATGTGAGTCAATCTTTTGCTAGCTCTTGTGAAATCAATAAAATAATCATGCACCTCTTTTCCCTTTCTAGAGAGGACACACTCTCGCTTTTTTTATCTTTTTTTTTTTTTTTTATTTCAAACTTGCAGTATTGTTATGTATCCTTTGATGTGCCTAAATCACCCAATAACAGAACTTCCAATTTATTATTTGATAATAATATAATCTAATATCGATTCGTTTATCGTCTTTTCAATAATACTTTAGTATTCTTATTTCTAAATTCAAAAAAGAATCCAACTTTTAGCTGCAATCTTGTCAATCGTTTTTTGGATTTAAGAATGGTCAATGAAAGTGTAGTAGAAAAAAATTGGCCGATATCGGTGGACCAAATAATTTTGTGTTTAATTTGGATTACGCATCTAAAGCTTGAGAGGGGGGGAAACAGAAGGGAGGAAGAGCTTATCAAGATCTTTAAGCTTGTTTAAGATAAACATCTTTCACTGGTGGGGCTCAAAAAAACAAAACGTCGGATAACCACTGCTTAAATCGAAACATTTAGTCATAATATGTTTTTGATAATTTATGATTGGATTGATTCAGGTTGGAATTATTTGAGATAGATAGATAGAAGTTTCTAAAACTCCAGGTAGAACAGTGCTAAGAGTGTATGGATTATAGATTTCCGATCTTTAAATAATTGTTAAAAATGGTAATATTATATGTTTATGGTTGTTTAATTTTTTAAAATGAATGAAAACAGTTTTTGTTTGATTAGTTTGATTTCGAGGGCTCTGAAATTCTTTAAAACTCCGTGTTGATTCATTTTAATTAATACGATCTCTCAGGTTCAAAGGTTACATCCTGCTTTCATTGAGATTTGATTAATATGTATGATTTATTTTAGATAAGCTACAATAGTTATAAGTTTACGACAAAGCTAAAATGGCTTTGAACAGAATACTCATTCCTGAAATACCAATTGTGTGGTTATTTTTTCGTTCTACATATCATCATGAAGATACTAATTGGGTAGAATTAAAATTTATCCTATGTACCGTGTGATAAACTTCTATCGATCGTGAGTTCCTATAATAATCAAGCGTACTAGAATATCGCAGAAAAGCTATCCTGATTACCCCTGTACTATAGTAATAATAGTTAATTATCCAGAATACCCCTTCGATATCAAATATAATGTATTAATCAATGATATATAATACTGTTCGATGGTATTTTCAATCATCATTTCAAGTTAATTTAAACACATTAAATTTCTATTGCGGATCGACTTCGATCAAAGAGCTCTAAATTCGTATAATTAATAAGGTTCAATCACCGATGATCATTGCTGGTGATATACAATTTTATGAATCAGTTCAGAATTGGAATGCTATAGCGATATATCGCTAGATTGAGGGTGTTAAAATATTCTAAAAATTTTGATAATACCTTTTAAGTTCGAAATATCGATGCATGGCAATTTAAACTACCACCCATCGGCTCTAGTAAATTTTTTAAAGTATATGGATGATAAGGTATGCATGTATACTTTGAATAACACCGGCCTAGCTTAAAAAAAATGCTGATTTTTTATACCTTTTAAAGGAGTTTTTCATCAAATAGCCAAGCTTTCAAACTGAAGTGAAAAGATCCGAACCGAGTAAAATCAGTCAATTCTAGCTAGAAATTCCAAAATTATATATCGTGTTAGTTTACTCGAATCTTAGAAATATTGAATACAAATGAAGGAACTAGTACAGCTGAAACCAGCTGAAATAGGCCACACCAACCAATTAAATGCATGCTTTAACCAGAATATTCAATCTTTTGCATCCTGATTTTTATACACTTACTGGTACAAACTTCCAATGAACTATCTATTTTCACGATCATGTATATTGTTGAATATCTCAACATCCAGAATTCCATGACAATAGGTTGACCGGAACTATAGCGGTCCTAAACGTAACAGCAACGCATCACCATATCCAAATGTAGAGCGATGGATCAATATTGAAAGATAACGTAATAGCAACGCATTTTGAACAGGTATTTGAATAAATCGGTCATCATAAAACCTGAGGTGACGTTAGTCATACTAGTTATATATATTCTTCAAACTACATTTGAACAGAATACACAAGCTTACCCAATTAATCACAAAGCAGAAGCACTTTGTGGGGGTGGTTGATAAACACTATAATCCCGATAGCGGTGTGGCCACTTAGTGGCTGGGCACTTTGCAATCAACGCTGCCATCTTCTACTACAGCTAGAACTCCAGCATCCATCAAAACCTATTAAACTCAGGCTTTTAACGGTTCAGCTATTATATTGTCAATACCCAGAGTTTGAGTTTAGACTGGTGCATGCCTATTAGTTCATTAATACTTTGAATTAGGTGATGGTTTTAGTAGTATCAACGGCAAGCTAACTTGATCAATCACAGTTGATTTGTCGAACCTGGCCGCTGAAAAACGGTGATCTTCAATGATTTCTATGCGGCTGAAAAGCACAGAAAGAAAAAAAAAAAAAAAGTATCAGGCTTCGCGGCCGATTTAGGAGTGCGATACTGATTTATTACTGCTTAAACTGTTTCCGTACTTTTTTCCACTATCATTAGCAATTCTTGACGGCGTTACTGTAGCAATTACATTTTTTTTGGCGTGTTATATGGATATTGGGCTTTTTCATTTGTAATTTTAAAGGTTCGAGACCGGGATAGAAAAAAAAAATTTCATCACTAAGGACTTGATTCATCAGATCATTGGTAATAAAAGACGAGTGATTGGATTATTTTTGAGGTGCACTTTATAGGATAACAATATCATTATTCTTTATTTATTACGATATTGTTGGAGATTTATTGCAGAGACTTACAAATAATCAAGTATTGTATATTTTGGGTAGAGTAATTAGTACTGCGACTAATTGGAAAAAATTACAATACGATATCAATAGATACAGATTGGTAGATATAAAAAAGTGCTTGTAACTGAATTTCAAACTGCAACTGTTTTAAATATAGTGTTTGATTATTCACTTCAATATTAGCCTAAGCATTTTTATACCATCAAGTTGGTAAACACACTTAACCACAACACATCAATATAAGAAAAAATGTTTACCTTAGAATGGTGGATTCAAGAAATTGGATTAAGACAATTAATTCAATCATCAAAAGATGCCAAATTACTAATGGCAGAATGTTTTATTAGAATGTCGGCATATGGGATTACAACCTTAATTTTAGCATTATTTTTCCAAGAATTAGGAATTAGTGAATCACAAATTGGTGTTTTCATGTCTTTAACATTATTAGGAGATGTAGCATTATCATATGTTGTAACATATTATGCAGATCATTGGGGTAGAAGAAAAGTATTATTTGGTGCGGCTTTGGCAATGGCGATTTCAGGGATGATTTTTGCATTAACTAGTTCATATTGGTTTTTATTACTAGCAGCAGTTATTGGAGTTATTTCACCGTCTGGTAATGAAACAGGACCATTTAAATCTATTGAAGAGGCTACGTTAGCTCATTTAACTCCTTATGAAGATCGATCTGATATTTTTGCATGGTTTTCAATGTGTGGGTCTTTGGGAACTGCAATTGGATCATTAGGTGGTGGTATTATTATTGAATATATGCAAACTAAAATGAGTGTATTAGATTCTTATAGAATGGTATTTGTTATTTATGCTATAATGGCTTGTATCAAATTAGTATTGAATTGTTTTTTAAGTGAAGAATGTGAATTTAAACATGAAGATGAATCATCATCTAGTGAAAGTGAAGGAGAAGGACAACCATTATTACCAAATAAACCAGGTTCTTTCAGTAAACAAACGTTAAATACTATGATTAAATTATGTATTTTATTTGGTATTGATAGTATTGGTGGTGGGTTTATGCCTACTTCATGGATTGTTGTATACTTTAACAAAGTTTTTGGTATCAGTGAAAGTGAATTAGGTTCAATTATTTTTTTCACAACATTGATTGGTTCAGTTACAGTATTATTATCATCATCAATTTATAAAAGATTAGGACCAATTGTTGCAATGATTGTTACGCATTTACCTGCATCAATTTTTAATATTTCTATCCCATTAGTAGGTTCAAATAAAAATTTGGCATTATTGATGTTATTAGGTAGAGCTGCTACCACTACAATGGATGTTGTACCACGACAGGTGTTTTTATCTTCGGTTGTTAATAAGTCTGAACAAACCCGAGTTTTTGCTATAACAAATATTGTCAAAACGTTGGCTAGATCTATTGGACCAACTGTTACTGGCCAATTAGCAGAGAATGGGATTTTATATTTATCATTTATTTTAGGTGGATGTTTTGAATCAGTACATGATTTGGGGTTATTAGTGTTCTTTGGCAAGTATAATCATTCTCCTGCTTCTATTAATGAATCAGCTTAGATACTATCCCCCTCTTTATTATTTGTTTCTTCAGTTTCAATTTATATACGGATGTTATCTATTTCACTGTACTTCTAAGCAATCTATCAATCTGAGGTGTCAAAAATATACAATTTATGGGCGGAACCGTTAGCCGAAGTTGATCAGATTAGAAACTTCCGAATACTTTACTTTACTACATGACGATATTTTAAACGACATAAAGTTGGGTGTAGTACATTAACCAACATTGCTTCTAGAATATAGAATGTGGCGGTCTATTGGATATAGGCAAGCAACTAATGGTACTATTTGAGCTCAGAGTTATTGTGTATTAAGGCAATCTAAGTCAAATGAGCGATATAGGTTTTGTTCTAGTATATAAAAATTGTATAGAACCTTTTTAATAGAATCAATTAGCAAAATAGTGTCTCTACAGTTTGAACAGCTCGTGGCAGTTCATGGGTTCTTGATAAACTCAAAACGGCCCTAATTTCTAGGTACGTACTTGTACGGTGCTGTGCGTGCGTGCGTGGAATCCAGATAATAAGAAAAGTGGATCAAATAGGGATATGTTACCAAAAATTACCTGCACCACGTGAACCCTTTTCTCAATATTCCTACGTAATTCTGTTCTGAACATATTCTATCGTCACCACCACTATTGATCATTTTCCTAAACATCACGATCTCCTTTTTGAATTAATGTACCTACAATATTATATATTTTAATATTTTACCTTAGATTGCGGATTTACGTATTGATGTACGTGATCACTTTTCCCTAGGTCAATCTAGACTTTTCTTAAACTTCTAGCTCGTAGCATAATAGCCCAGGTTTGTGGAGACAGCATCCATGGCAATATACTTTATTCGTCACCCTATGGTCTTCCATATTATCTTTAATCTCCTCGTATCATCCGAGCACACTGTTATGGTATTAAATTCTTAAGGTTAGCGTACCGTTTCTGGTAACAAGCTCTGATTTAGCTTGCAAGACTTGTATGTAGGCCGGCACGAGACGTTTGACTGGGCGCGGCTCACGCGGTATTGCCAGCTTTAAATAACACTCTGGCCGCAGTGTAACCCAGTGAGACAGCAAAATAGCGGGGCACAGTATTTTGGGAGTCCGTTTTAAGCTCTGATAAGAGATAAGAAATTAGTGGTGCTTGAGCGGTGGGGCTTGTTGATAGAAAACCCCCTTATAAGGATTTTAATTAATTTATTATGAATGTTGACGTGATAGATAGATGCATAGATACCAGTGGTAGCAGATCTGCTGGCTTTTTAAAGTGTAAAATTAGCTGAGTCATTATAGCTAATTAATAGTCTTTAATACCAATATCAGCGCGTTTATCACGCTACGACTGATCCTGATATCCTGATTCCGATCCTGACTTTTTATAGTACATGACTCTAGTCCCATCAACAATGATAATGGAAGGAACGGACGATATTTGGAGAATTAATAGAATGAGACAAGCTGATGACTAGAAATGATGATTAATCTGTAACTCCCAATCTATTATTATCCTATTTGAGTATAATTATAAATGCTTAAAAGTGGCGATTCATTACCGGATTCAAATTCGCCAGCTGTTTTAGATTTATATATGTACCTTAGTAGTAGTAGTAAACCACCACAATTTTATTTATTTATTTATTTTCTATTTCCTAACTCTCTCTTTTATAATTTTTTGCTTTCATAACACCAACTATTCTTTTTAATAATAATAAAAAAATAGTTACTCGCACTTTCAAAAAAATATATATACCTACACCTACTAATACTAAATAAGAAATGTTTTTATTCCGGTCGTTCCAAAGAAACACTTCTACTAATGAAGAACAAGAACGGGTTGTTGATATGAACGAACCAAAATCAAACTATAACCCATCATCTAAGCATTCTAATAGTAAAGATCCAGTTATTTCTGTTAAAGATAGTGATGATGATGATGGATTTTCGAATGTTACAATTAGACCTTTAACTTATGCTGAAGTGGCTACTATTGCAGGTCCTGATGGATCGGTTCCAAAAAAAGTATACTTACCAAGTGATTTATATGATTCTGATCATGAAGAAGCGGTTGATGATGATGAAGATGAAGATGAAGCGAATGAACATGAAGAAGGTAGTGAAGTTGGGGATGATGGAGAAAAAGTCAATACTAGTATTGATGAATCAATTAAATTAAATTTGCATAGTGATAAAATTTTAGATGAATTAAAGGCTGAAGAAGTATTAGAAACTAATAATAAATGGGGTAAAGTTCGGCATCATCCTGTGATTAAAACTAGTCATTTGAGAAGAAATAGTAACAAGTTTATGGCATTAATCGAATACAATTAACACCCTCTTGAGCTACTTTTTATTATTAGCACAATACAATAAAATTATTCTCCAATGGGTTGTGATCAAACAGCAGCTTTAAGAATTCATTAAATACTCTACTTTTTTTTTATTACACTTTCTACTTTATTTATTATCATTATTAATTTGCATTTTATATTATTATTGTTATCCCCAACTTTTTTTTATTATTATTATACTCTAAACAAATCAAACTCAAATGAATATTTTATTTTATAGTATGTAACTTTTTTTTTTTTTTTTTTTTAATAGAATACTTTTTTTTTCTGTAACCTCTATATTATCACAAATCACTAACATTTCTAGGTTTAAACTTCCTACCACTCCTTTCAGCAGTTCTAAACAAAAACCTACTCCCCAAAACCTCATATTCTTTACCTTCTTTCTCAAACAAATCACTCTTAATTCTAAACTTACTCCCCATTTTCTCCAATACTTTCATATCATTATCAGGAGTAACCACAACAAACCCCGACTTACTCTCCCACACACAAATCCCTTCTTTCCCAACCAATGTTGGATTCCTTGACTGTGTAACAACTAGATAAGCCCCATGATAATCACATCCAGCTAGTTTCTGTTCTATTGTTGTACCATGATTATTGCTTATCAAATCATTAATATAATCATTCCATAATGTATTTAATAATTTAAATGAATCAAATTGTGGTATTTTTGATGAATGGATATTACGAGTTTTGTATAATTTTGCTGCCTTTTTTGATTCTTTAATGTATTTTGATAATGAATGTCTTGCTATTCTTCTTTGTGATTTAAGTCGATCTGGCTTTGATGGTTTGATTTTCGGGGGTGGAACTTGAGTATCATTGAAAATCAAAAATGGTTTTTGATCACCTCCTTTTGAATACCTGTTTTGAAGTAGTTGTGTAGTACTTTGTTCATCGTGTGATTTTTGAAGAATATGTGTTTCTATTTCGTTATTTTGTTCCATTCTTTCTGTTGTGCTTGTGTTACTTTGTTGGTTTTTTTTTTTTTCGTTGGTTGTAGGTATCTGTAATGATATATTGGTATATTTTCAATAATTAATAATTGTATGACAGAATTATTAGAAAAAAACAGTCAATATCTCTCTATAGGTCTAGTTTTTATAAAATATACACTGATATTTGTGACTGATTAGTACACTGCTTTGAAACTCTAATACCTGAAAAATCTAAAATCTAAATCTATCCAGGTAAATAACCTTAGCTTATCTTATTAGTTCGTAGATATATCGTTTCCAATTCTAAATTCCGGTCTAACAAATCTCTATAACTTAATAAATCCGGCTCTGTTTTTGTGGTAGGTTTTATAGCTGTTGGGCCAATTACTGTTTGTCTGGATCAAAAATAGAGTGTGTAGAGAAAATTCGTGGTGGTGATGATATATCCATGCACAAGCTTGTATGAAATTTTTCTCGCCGCACCACCTGTGCCATCAAATTATGCCTTAAAACTCCTTTTTTTTTTCAACCCCACAACATCAATTTCAAGCATTCTATAGTAATTACTGGGTTGCATTTTAATAAAACAAAAGTATAGAATTATTTGAATCAGACCTCAATTACTTTCATAGAGATTGTTATATACCTTTACGATAGAGAGTTTGAAAAGGTCAATGAGATTTATAGAAAACTTTTTCAACATACCTCAATAATCCAAGAAATAAAAGATACGAGACTAGTTATCAACTATTACTTCATATTTCAAAACGATATAAATATTAAAGCATTCAATTCTAGAGGTACTATTTCCTGGAAATAGGATATAAAAAAAGTTTACTATTGTATAATAATCAAGATGACAAGAATATTCAGATCAACCAGTACAAATCCATTTTTAAACCTAAGTCTCGAACATCATCTTTTTCAAACTTTGCAACCAAATGAACGACGTTTGCTAATGTATATAAACAACCCATGTGTTGTTATAGGAAGGAATCAAAATCCATGGAGAGAATGTAACTTACCGTTGCTCAAACAACTTCAAATCCCACTAGTTCGAAGACGATCTGGTGGAGGTACAGTAGTTCATGATCGAGGTAATGTCAACTTTTCAGTAATGACCCCAAGAGTAGAATTCACTAGAGATAAACATGCGAAAATGATTATAGATAAACTAAACACATTACCACCACAATTAACTCGATCAATAAAAAGAACTATTGATGAACCATCGAGTAACCCATATGGGGTGCCAGAAATTGATGGTGATGAAGTACCAATTCAAGTTAGTGGGCCTCAAGTTAAATTAAAATTAAATGAAAGATATGATATAGTTACAAAAGATGGAAATAAAAAAGTTAGTGGTAGTGCTTATAAAATTGAAAGACAAAAAGCGTATCATCATGGTACAATGTTATTAAATAGTCGATTGGATGTTTTGAGTTCATTATTACATCGAAATGTTAGTTTATTGGGTAGTGTTGAAGGTAAAGGTGTTGAAAGTGTGAAAAGTCCGGTTGCTAATATCGGGTGCGATGAAGAAGTATTTATTAGTGCAGTTGGTGATTCGTTTAAAGAATTATATGGATATGATAATGACTATATAAAAGAAATTAGTGAAGATGATTTACCAGAATCAGTGGTTCAAGCAGCAAGAGAAATGGAGACTTGGGGGTGGGCTTTTAGTCATACTCCAGATTTTGTTCATAGTTTTAGACATCCTGAACATGATTATCTAGTAAAAATTCATGTTAGTAAAGGCGTTGTTACAAAAATTGAAGGTGTACCAAAAGATTTGGAAAAGTTGGTTTTAGGAAGAGAATATAGAAGTGAAAATATCCCAATTGAATGGATCTCAAGTGCATTATAATATTAATGTTGAAATTCGTTGAAATAGATAATGCTGGTATTTATTATACTGCAAAGATTATCGGTTTTTTATTTTTATTATTATAAAAGATGCTGGTGAAATAATTGTGGGGGGGATCTCACATATCTAAGTTAGCATTACCGAATAATTAGGCTAGCCTGGGGGGACAAAAATAGATACTAGATTAGCAATAAGTAACCTTACTTGTAACTTGTAAATATTTTGTAAATAAATTTCTATGCATTATTATTCTATTAATATACAAAATAAACACTGAGCTGGATTCAAAGTATCGTCATAAGCTTTGACTAGAATATTCAGCACTGGGCAGTTTAGTAAAACAATCATTATTAGATAATGATATTGAAACTTTCACTCAAAAGCTTTACAACTTTTTTTTATATTTTTAAAAAGAAGCCTAATGGTAAACTTTGATCGATTATGTGGGTTATAGAAATGGAAACCTGGCCCAATCAATTTACACTAATAATCCATAATATAATCAAAGAATTGCATCAACTAAATTCCCATAAACTCCAAGCATATTCAGTTCTACCAAACTCATCATCACCTTCTTCAATTTCAAACCTAACATTCTTCATCCCAACATTTTTCAACTTATTATACAACAAGTCTCTTACATCTTGGAACTGTCTTCTTTGAGGTAATTGAACTACCAACTTCCCATTTTCTTTATCCAATAACTCATCAACACATTTAGCAACCAATGGTGGATGGTCATGACTATAAACCGGATCAGCAACAATAATTCTTTCAAATACTCCATACTTATTTTTAAACTCTCTTGGTTCATTCCAATCCAATTCATCAACTTGTACCAAATCACCAACCCCATTCTTTTGTATATTAAATCTTAAATTTGGAGTAATAGCAGGTAAATCAGTTGCAATTAAATTTATTCCAATTTTCCCACATGAAATAGCAGTTAATCCAGTACCTGACCCCAATTCTAAACACTTTTTATTTTTTAAAAGTCCTGGTTCACGAACAAACCGTTCAGCTAAGATTACAGATGACCCCCAAGTCTTTAATCCCAAATTATCCTCTGTTAATGCAGGCTCATATAAAAAAATTGATGAATTCAAGTTTTTCAATTCGAATTCTCGGGTGATATCTGGCATTGCTGTTCTACCACATCGTTCAGCCATTCTTTTACCTGCCATATCCCAAACTTCGTCTCGGTCTTCATCTGATTCTAGCCATGAAAGGTCCGAACTAACTAGACGGGTTAACCAGCTGAATAAACCTTGCTGGTCGATTGAAGAGTATTCGGATTCCTCAAGGTTGTTGAAGTTTTTTAAAGTGATTTGGAATTTAGATAGTATTTGTATAAGTGTGTCTTTTGATGGCTCAGTTTTGAGATTGGGTAGATCAAGTGCGTGCATTCTTTTATTGCTTCTATAATATAATCATTGAACTTTTCTAGACTAGTCTTAGTTGATAGGAGTAATTCCCCGAAAAAAAAAAAAGTTTGGAGGTGGAAAATTTAAGCATCATTATGATTACTAGTGTCTGGCGCTAACTACAATAGTGTGTGTGTGTGTGTTCAGGTGTTTGTTTAAACAGCCGCACGTAGGCTCCACGCTAATTAAGATTGAGTATCCCAAAATCCATGACATTACACACATTTAATAAGTCTACAATAACAATAAAAAGTCATGAAAAATTAAATATTCATTAGTAGTAAAAAACAATAATAATTAGTAACAAAATAATAAAATAAGGTTATTACGAAGATACAAAAAACTTGTTTGATAATTTGGCAATAACATGCATAAATACCACACTGCAAACAAACCCAACACTCAAAACCATAATAACAATAGGATCAACTCTCAACCCTGATGCTTCATCTGTATATAACTTCAGCATTGTACTTGATGAGCCACCAGCACCTGCTGATCGTGTGGATGTAGGCCGTTCATTTTGTTTTTCTTGCTGTCGTTCGGCATTAGCTCGTCGTCTAAAGTTCTAGTTAGTAATTTTCTTATATATATTAGCGGATACATACCTAATTTGTGACTTTGGGCCACCTGGCACTTGAGTTCCTGACTAGTAATTTGTTAGTATCTTCTATTTGGTCAATTGATTGTTGTGATTTAAGGGGACATACCATTGTGATTTATATGTATGTGTGTATATGTGAGTTAATAAATAAAGGTGGTGGTGAAAAAAAAATTTAAAGAGAGAAAAAAAAAAAAAAAAAGGAGTGTGGGTAAAATTTCGTTGTGTTGGTGGTGGAAAACGAAACAATCTGTCGTGGCCTTTTTTTGCTATTAAGGTTTGTAAAAAAGTTGTAGCGTATTTAATTAGATAGGGAGAAGAAAAAAAGTGGTGGTGTAAAAATTGGTACAATCCTTAATTGGGAGGAGATTTTGTACTGCAGTCATAGCGGATAATTATCTAAACGCCAACTCAACACGATCGAGGATATTTATTTCAAAAAATAATTATTAAAAAAAAGCTGAAACCGTTTTAAAGATCGGGGTAGTAGCTATCCATGGATGGATAGTGCACCATGGCGGTTACAACGTGTTTGGGTATATTTTAGGTTACGTATTTTTTTTTTTTTTTTTTTTTTTTTTTTTTTTTTTGGTAAATCATCCTGATGACTATAGATAGTAAAAAAAGAATTTTAGAATTTACAGTGGATACCACTGATTTTTTTTATATGTTCATTTGCTGAACTGCCATGGTATGAGCTATTATTGTTTTAATATATTTACATGTTGTACAAAATACAGCTTATTCTAATTTATTTATGACAAGCTTGTAAGCCATACTTGATTGATTAAGATGTTTGACCTAGTATGCTAGATTTTATTTTTATGATTAGTTTTTATAGTATGTGTCAGGAGTGTATACCCTTGGTAAATTTATTTATAATTTTAAAAAATATTTCATTTCTATAGTTGTTGTTTTGATTGTTTAAAACAGCGGTTAGAGTATCCATATTAATAAATCTTTTTTTTGTTGCAGTCTAGCACTTGGTTGTAATCAAGGAATATCTTTTTAGTTGAGCCGGCCTTACGACCAAAATTGGCCGTATAGGTCATGATTACAATACAGAACTTATCGATTAGCCCTATAGAAATTAAAAATGAAAGGGAATTTTGTTATAAATGGGCTTTAAAAAGTGCTATAGTATGATTGCTTATGATCATATATAATTAAGTAATATATGCCTATAGTAGGAACGTCATACGCCAACATATACGCTTATATTACAATTTATTTGAGTGGAAACATAGATTACCATAGAATTCTTAAGCCTCCCATGCTCTGGTTCAGTTGAAGTGTAAATCAATACTCCAGGCGGCTATATGATGGTATTATGAATTAGAATTCAATTAAAAAAATTAAGTCTTAATATGCATGGTGTACTGTATTAACACATAACTTCACTAAACTGTGTTCAAACGAATGTTTATAGAACCTTGTTATTATATAGTATATGTATATTCAAGGATGTCTGCAAATTTAACCCAATGCCAGACAATTTTTGATGATCTCGAGCTTGATCTACTTTCATATACTTACTCCATCTGAAATCAGTATGTATAAATTAATTAGATGCAGTAGACTAATTTTAACTAGACTTTTCGATTTGAAAAAAAAAGTAAAATTTAAAGAAACCTTCAGAAAATAATCAAATTTGCTAACTATAGGGAATTGTAGCTACTAGCCGCACTGTCTCGTGAGAAAAAAATTATTACCCGTTAGATCGTTCATTGTGGATGTCTTAATGTTGGACCCTTTTTTTTAGCTTTGAATAACCTAGCATTTCTCTGGCCTAGGTAAAATATAGTTTGCTATGTTGAACCTTAGAAGAGTAGAATTTATAGTTGTGTTGATTTATATATATAGAAAAACAATTCCACTGGGTATACATACATGGTACAGCCATGAGTTTAGACATACGAGGGACTAGGAACAGTTAGCAAAATTATTATTTTGAAGAGTGAATTGTGCATATGAACTACCTATGAATCTCTGGTATCAACATCTATATGATTCATACAATATCGGAACAACTTGAATTTGCATGCAATGATAATTAATGTTACATATATATATTGGTTGACTGCAATTTACAGGTACCAGCTCATATATCCTTTTTCAAGCCGCACCATTTACACGCTTAGTATATCGTATGACACGCTACAAAAGAGCCATATGCACCAATATGCCACAATTGTGCTAGCGATACCGATATTTTACTGTTCTTATAAGGTATGATTTGGTGAAGGTGTGTTAAAGTAAGGAATTTGTTCTCCTTATAGGTCAAATGGTCTATACCCATATTTAAAAAACTACTGTAACAAAATAGATCTATAACTCTAAAAAATAATTGGCTAGAAAGCTTCTGAACAGACAATTTAAATTGAGCAACTGAGCAGAATATAACCCAAAGATGGTTTTAGCACTAGTTTAATTTCAGCAAAAATTGATATATATGTTTCCAACGCCCAATCATTGAAAACACTAAAACAGTTGATGCTAAATCAACCAATGTAATGTAAATCTGATAAGAAAACAAGAATAGATTGTTTTCTCGAAACTTTGTAAAATTCTTTATTGATCATCCATTGATACCATCCGTTGTGATGACGATGATGAGTCTGTTTAAGCTTATCAATCAGATTATGCATGACGATGAAACAGCACACATACTTACAACCAAAAATCCAAAAACCCGTTGGATCCAAAAATTAAATTTTTGACATTTACGTGGAGATGATCGGAGGTTTTTCACTCCGATTTATTTTTAATTATCAGTATCCGTAAATGTTTAAGCAAAAACGATTTGATAAAAGGGCTATATAACAACAAAACTTTATAATTGAAAGTTGGGAATTTTTTTGAATAGGAATGTATAAATACCTCAATTGCAGCATTAATGTATAGGTTAATTCGCTTGTGATGATTAGATGTAGTTGTATTGGTATATAGACATATATCTAATTTTAAAAATTCTCCAAGCTCACAGTCAGTTTTTAGGTATTTGAAAAAAGATTACAAGATGTCAAAGCAGTTTTATAAAAGTGATTAGAAACTACAATGTCGATATTAAACTCAACAATTAACTGGCTGCTATAATACATCACAATAATATTCACCTACATGTAATTACATGTTTGTTGCAAATTTTATAATAAGTACTATAAGTATCGAATAAATCAGGTAACATTCAGATCAAATTGTTAATCATACGTTACACTGAATAAAATAAAGTTATATTCATACTACCTTAATATTTAATACAACAATAAATAGCAAAGACTAATCAAACCAAAATAATACACTCTTTCTTTCTTTTTTTCTTTTGTATTTAAAATTCTATACAAATCTTTCCAACATGGCTTGCCTTATTCAATTCATGTAAAGCATCCAAAACTTGATCATCGTGGAATTTAAAAACTTTATCAACTTTTAAATGTAATCCAACATTTTCAACAAATTTGATCAATTCTTGAGCATGAACTTTTGTACCAACTTTAACACCTCTAATAATAGCACCATGAACTAAAGCTTTAATAAAAATTCCCATATCTTTGTCAGAAGTTTGAGTACCTCCCATATATCCAATAGCAGTAATAACACAATCACCATGGATATTTGCACAGCTGATAGATTTATCAATTGTTGCACCACCAGTTTCCAAAACAAAATCAACACCTTCATTATTTGTCAATTTCATAACTTCTTTTTCCCAATCAGGATAAGTTTTATAATTGATAGTATAATCAGCACCTTCTTTTTTACACTGTTCTAATTTTTCATCTGATGAAGAAGTAATAATAACAATGGCACCTGCTTTTTTGGCAATTGCTAATGCAGTTAATGATACACCACCAGTACCTAGACATAAAACTACATCACCAGCTTTTAATTGTTTATTACCATATAATGCATTCCAAACAGTAACACCGGTACAAACCAAAGATGAAGCTTCATGCCATGTAAAATCTTTTGGGAAATTGATTTTATTAACTGCTAATTCATTCAAACAAACGTATTCTCTTAATACACCATCAACTGGTGCCCCCAATGAACTAACACTAAAACTTGCCGCATCATAAACTGACTGTGAAGTGAAATTAGATACAACAGAGTCACCTACTTTAACATCACTTACTTGCTGGCCAACCGCAACAACTTCACCTGACATATCGGAACATGGGACAAGATTTGGTTTAACAGCCATTGGGTATCTACCATCAATAACCTGAACATCTCGAGAATTCAAACTGACTGATTTGACTTTAACTAATACATCATTTGGACCCGGAGTTGGAGTATCTTCAGTCAATTTTTGAATTTCATCAATTGATGATTGTTTTGGTAATCTATAAACGACACTTTGTTTTGGGATACTCATTGTTGATACCAAAGAAAAAAAATAATTTGTGGATGTTTATATAATTCAATAAATTGTAATTGAGTTTGTTTTGTTTATTTTCAAAAAGATGTGGAAAATTTGGGGGTATTAAATATTAAATCTTTAACCATTTGTAATGATTAGAAATTTCACTTGGAAGTTTAAAACCTTGATTTCAAATCATTGCGCAATAAAATTGTACATAAAGAATAACAAAAATTTCGATGAGCTCATGAATTAAAAGCGCGTGCGCGGCTTTGCTTTCATAAAATCCTTAAGCACTAGTTAAATCGGATCTATATTTACTGTAATAATAGAAATATGCAGCAAAAACCTTTAAATTTATTCTATCGCCCAAGTCTAAAAAGCTAAGAAACAAGAGTAAAAACGAGCTCCCTAGGCCAAGTTCGTACCTGACCCCCTAGCTGGACGTGTAACTAGAACAATATATCGGGTTTATTTTCTGATAATATATTAATTAATCAATAAAACACTTTCTTAGTGATGGAGTAAAGGTGCCACTACTTGTCTAAAATTACTTATAAATCGTAGAAACCTACCTAATCACAGCCAATTATTCTAACATTAGTTGCTATGAACAAGTTAATACTTTTCTACATTCAAGGCAATTGACATCAGTTCACTAGTTCAATAATTGAATTTGTATATTATCTAATCTGTGTTAAGGAAACGTAACTAGGTCATACTTGCACCCAGGCAGAGTTTATAAAGCGTTGGTATTATGAAATATGTACTTTTATTCTTCAAGGTAATATTATACCACGGTTTTATCCGTTTTGAATGGGAATATATATATAACTTGGTTGATTTGTAATCAGTGATTGAGCATACCTGTGTAGAAACATGTCTATCAAGAATGCATCAATCCTTCATACCTTAATGAAATTATCTGATTATAAATCCATTGATATACAATCTTATATATGAAGCTTTTTATAACCGATTATATCAATAGTATATCCAAATATTTCAGAGGGGTATCATTATCTTGGTATTAAAATCCCGTCAAACTTTAAATTAAAATTCTCTCGATTTTTTGAACAATTCATTGGATAATACTTTATAAATTGATGTAAAATATCAAATTGTATTAATAAGCCATTTGTTTATATAGTTGAACTTTGTTAAACATTATTAGATTGAAGATGATTTTACCCGATTGGGTACATTGTTTCGATAAGTCGTGTGTATTGTCTTGCTATACCGTCTATTGTATAAATGATTTACTCCATGCAAGTGTAATTGTAGAGTTATTCAATTCAAAAGCATGAAATAACCTGTTCCTGAATATGAAAATTTGAACCCTTAAATTGATGCAATCTTAAAGTCTCAAGCTTAAATTGAAAAGTTATGGCCATTTCTAAATGCTCCAACAGATTAAGATCTGACGTCCCCTACTTTTTACCTAGCTTTCAACCTTTTTCGACCTGCAACTTTTACATGTATAATTATATGTAGTTTGAAATAAGCAGCTTGAGCTTATTAACTCTATTGAGCCGCACTATTTCAAATTCAACAAGGCTTAAAAACTTCACAGCTTGTACAATATTTCAACCCACTCACTGGATTCAAACCAACAAGAGTCATTACCTATTTGGGAAGTCCCAAATCTAGCCCTAGAGTTTAAGCTGTGATATCAGTAGGGTGCAGATACTGGATTTGGCCTCGCGGGCCCAAAATATATGGTAGGAGCGCTCCTCATCTCGTTGCTCATAAAAAATTTTCAAAAATTTTCACCAAACAAAAATCCCAACAGTCCCAAAAACAAAGTGAGAAATTTATTACTGCTTTAAAAAATTCAAGCAGTGCTAAGCGCCCGCACTATAACTTTTCAAGCTTACTTTTTCTAGTTCAAGCATTAATAATTATAACCTTGCAGCTGCTAGTTAAGCACTTATCCCTGCTTAAGCATAAACAGTACACACTCATTTTTTTTTTTCTTTTCAAGCTTCCCAGCACGCTCCGAAGCTTAAGCAGTGCTAGGATCCCACACGCACACGCACAATACTTTCTCTCTCTCTCTCCCTGGAGGATCACGAACGAGGAAAAAAACTATCGACAAAAAATCTTGCACTACTCACTACTGTCAACTGCTTAATCACCAGCACCGTTCAAAGTCAATCCATAATAATAAAATAAACAGTCAAGATGTCCGACACTGAAGTTGAACAAGTAGAACAACCACAAGAACAACAACAACAAGTTAAGATGTTCACCAAAATCCCAGCTGATGTTGTCGCTAATGTTGGTACCATCAAATTATTCAACAAATGGTCATACGACGACGTTGAAGTTAAGGATATCTCATTGACCGATTATATTGCTTTGAGTCCAAACTATGTTCCACACACTGCTGGTCGATATGCCGTCAAGAGATTCCGAAAAGCTCAATGTCCAATTGTTGAACGATTAGTTAACTCTATGATGATGAATGGTCGAAATAACGGTAAAAAATTGAAAGCTGTTTTAATTGTTAAACATGCTTTTGAAATCATCAACTTGTTAACTGAACAAAATCCATTACAAGTTTTAGTCGATGCTATCTGCAACTGTGGTGCTCGAGAAGATTCAACCAGAATTGGTTCTTCAGGTACCGTTCGACGACAAGCTGTCGATGTTTCTCCATTACGACGAGTTAACCAAGCTATTGCTTTGGTTACTATTGGTGCTCGAGAAGCTTCATTCCGAAACATTAAAGGTATTGCTGAATGTTTATCTGAAGAATTAATTAATGCTGCTAAAGGTTCAACCAATTCTTATGCTATTAAGAAAGCTTCTGAAACCGAAAGAATCAGTGCTTCTTTACGATAAATTATTATATTATACTGGTGTGCCACTTTTTGTTTTTTGCTTTAATGTGTATAATTTTTATAAAAATACGAATGAACTGATCTTGAGATGATTTATTAACTTATTATTACTTGTAGTATTGTAGCATTATTATAATATATAAATGGAATTTTGCACTTCCATGCTTTAAAAAAAGAACCCGGTATGATTCACATATGTATATATAGAGCTTATGAGGTTGGGATTTTTTTGATATGCGTGCGGCGCAATTTTTCTTTGATTCAGTTTAATTATTTGATGAGAATCAAAATAGCAACTTTAACTTTTCTTCCATCATTCATCATCGTCAATACACTGAAATAAACAAATCAATAGAAAAGAAATGTTTCTAAAAGATAAAAGTTTTTGGATTTCAACAATTGGTATCACTTCATTAGGATTTACATCTGGGTTATCAACTTATAATGCACCAGGGTATTATCAAACATTAATTCAACCAAAATATGCGCCACCATCCGAAGCATTCCCTATTGCATGGACTGTATTATACATTGCAATGGGTGCAACTTATTATCTAATCAATAAGCATACCAATGAACCAGAAAGAAGAACTTTAAGAAACTTGTTCCATACTCAGATGGTTTTTAATTTAGCTTGGACACCATTATTTTTTGGGTTAAAATCCAATTTATTATCAGTAATTGATATTACTTTCTTATGGGGTACTTTAGGTGCAGAATTATATTATTTGAAAAAATATAAAAAGGCAAACGCGTTTTGGTTAACTTTACCTTATTTTGCATGGGTAACTTTTGCTTGTTACTTGAATTATGGAGTATTGATATTAAATGATTAATATTAGACTTTTTAGTGATTAACACTATACGTTTAAAGAGAAATTGAGTACTTTACTAGATTATTAGATATATATTATATATTATAAAAATACAATCAACGCCGAGTATTGTCCAAATTATTATAGTGTCTTGAAACCATCGGCGTACATTTAAGTATTGAAATGCTTATTAGTGCCATGGCTATCCCGCGACACCTCCGAAGTACATGGCGGAATCAAAAATTTATCTCTAACAAAACATACCCCACATTTATTTTTTTTGAAAACGAATTCTTCAATATATATGTCTATTTATCTCATCGAATATACTAACCATTGTAATAACTAAATATTAAAAATGCTGGCAACTATTAGAGTTCACACAAACAAACGTTTATTAGGTAGAAGATTTACAAGTACTGTTGAAAACACACTAAAAATTGAACACCACGAACTAGATCATGGTGTAATTGCCAAAGTATCATTTGACCGTCCAAAAGCTAAAAATGCAGTTTCAAAACAATTATTAAATGATTTCCATGATTATATTCATAAATTAATAACTAAACATGGTTCAGTAAACAATGTTAGATGTTTAATTCTAAGTTCAACAAGTGAAAGTGTATTTTGTGCAGGTGCAGATTTGAAAGAACGAAAAACTTTTACACCAAATGATACTACTTCATTTTTACAGAAGTTCAATCATACATTAGATTTAGTTGAGTCATTACCAATTCCAACAATTTCATCTATCCAAGGTGTTGCATTAGGTGGTGGATTGGAAATTGCATTAAGTACAGATTTTCGAGTTTTATCATCAACTGCTCAAGTTGGATTACCAGAAACTAGATTAGCTATTATTCCTGGTGCCGGTGGTACTATTAAATTACCAAAATTATTAGGATATTCAAGAGCGTTAGATTTGGTTTTGACAGGTAGAAGAGTTGGATCAGTTGAAGCGTTGCAACTGGGGTTATGTAATAGAGCAGCTGAAGAAAATAGTACAGCGGATGAAACGGCTTTAGAATTTGCTAAACAGATTTGTTCTGGTGGTCCTTTAGCTATTGAAGCTGGTAAAACTGCTGTTAAAGGTGCATCAAGGGAATGGGAACAAGTTGGTTATGCTAAAGTTGTTAATAGTAAAGATAAATTCGAAGCTTTGGATGCATTTGCAAATAAACGAAAACCTGTTTTCATTGGAGAATAACCAAATATATTATGAGGTAATAGGATAGTTAGTACTAGTATTGAGATAATTTTAGTGCAGTACTGCGCAATTGAAAAAAAAAAAAAAAAAAAAAAAAAGTCATCTTGATCTTTTGATGTCTTGTCCATTGTTGCTCTTGTTCATTAACTCAACTGGTTCTAGAATTCTTTTTCTGAAACCATCAGATCACTTAAGCTCAAAGTGTCGGCGCGTCGGTGCGTGCGGTTTTGTTTTTTGCCCCAGATTTTGTGTTTATAGTTCATTCGAGGAGTTTGCTCAAGCAGATGCTAACGATAGCAATGTTCTTATAGCACTGGGTTTACGTCATGTAGGTACTGTAAATTTGCGTCTCATCTACTATAGCATGGATTTGGAAACTGGAAGCTTTTATAGCAATCATTTGTACTTACTTATAAAAAACTATAAATATCAAATAAAATTCATCTTTGTTTGCAGGTTCAAAATCTTTTTCTAACTTTTCATTCTACTAATACTTTTACTATTTACTTACAACTTATTACGACTAATACTTACAATTAATTAAAAAAATGTTAAGAATTACTACTTCATCAATGGCTCGAGTTGCAACCAGACAACAAGCCGTCTTATCCGCTACTAGAGCTCCATTAATCCGGCCATTCCATGTTACTGCCACTGCTCAACAAGGTCCAATTGATAAAGCTAAAGAAGTTTTAGATAAAGCAAATCATAAAATCGGTCAAGCTGCGGCTAGTGCTTTAGATAAAGGTGAAAAAGCAAAAGAAAAAGCTAAAGAACAATTACATGTTAATGAATCACAAGCAAAAGCTAAAGCTCATGAAGCTGCTGCAGATGCTCAAAAATTGAAAAAGGATGTAAAAGATAAGGGGAAAGAAGCTGCAGATGAAGCCCAAAAGAAAGCACAAGATGTTAAAAATAAATTGTAATAAACTAGGGCTTCTAGTTTTTTGAACTCTGATATTTATTTATCCATCCTATGTTATTGAATTAGGATGAAGTAAAAATTGCATATAGTTTAATATTGTATTAATAAATTATTAACTCTTTTTTATAGCTGAAGAAGTATCTGTTAAGGTATTTATTCACTTGTTTGTTTTCTCTTCTCAGATTTTTTGGTATTGAATAACTTGTATTTTTGGATACTCATCCAAATTATAACTGTTATCAAGATAACTTTAGATGAAGATCTCACACAATACAAGAACTATCGAGACCAATCCATCAAATAATAAAGTTTCAAGCTCTAGAAAATTTCAGAAAAATATTAACCGTGATGTATTAGTTCGCCTTGTAAAATTTTTAATCTTTCTCGAAACTAAAACCAGCTCTAAGACATAATGCACATAAATTTGACTACAGTTATAACCCTGCATAACCTAATTCTGCCATCAACTGATATATAGCCAATTATTAGCCTATTAATCTCAAGCCTTAAAACTACTTAAAGCTATGTAAAGGTGTTGTTTGAGTATGTATCTAGCTACTGAGTACTAATTCGCCGAGATTATTCCCTCATCTCGGTCACATATACTTATTATATTTAATTATCCGTTCTAATGAATGGTAGAGCTTACCTGACACTTGTATAATTTGTGCCACTCCTTGTTAGCTTAGAGCTATCAATTACAATTGATTGGTATTTAGTTGTGAGTTTCAGGTCTTCAAAACTCTACCATCATCAATTCCTTTCACTCTACGTATGATCTTAATTAATCAATTGTAATCAAAGAATTTTAATCAAAACACAAGCTTCTAGACTAAGGTTCCAAGCCTATGATTCTAGTAGTAATACCAATTATTAACAAAAATTCATGTATATATACTTTATTTTCCGTTGTGGTATGTGCACATATACTAGATTCTGCTTAAAATTCAGTTACTAGCCATTATTGAGCCATAACTTGTATTTACACCCATTCATCATTAGCCTCGGATCAATCATTATCTCTTGTTTAAAGACTAATATCTCATATACTACTACTGCCTAATTCGCGCTACTGAATACTTCAATTGACTGCATTAACCTGACAAGCTGCTAGCTATATATATAATATTACCTGTAAATAATATAACTTTCAAAGTTGTCTACAGGTATATATCAGATTAGATGTGAAGGTGGAGAAAAGTGAATTTAAGGTACCATCATCTCCTTATAGGTTTGAATATTGTTGCAATGTAACAATTTACATGCGCACCTAATGACAATGCACCCGCAGCTACAATAGCCTAATACGCGTTAATTGAATTTATGCAGTAGTAATACTGTGGTAAGTAATTGCATTTCTGCAACACTGTGCATATATGATGTGGCTTACTGTCAAAAAAATTGGCAGTTGAATTTCCAATTATTTATAGGCCATAAATAAATACATGTTACAATTAGGTTTTTTTTTTTTCAGGATTATATTTGCTTTGGTTGATGTAGATCGATGAATTTATGAGATCTCCAGCTTAGATAGGTAGATTTTCTATCACTGAAATAGTAGTAGAGGTGTTGTTAATCTATGAATTGTCCCATTAAAAATTTATTATTATAACAAGTACTTCGTTGATGGACCCATTATCACTGCATGATTTGAGTTAAGGTCTTGAGACTCATCGGAAGTACGAAAGTTTAGTATGAACTTTTGTTCGTCATATACGTATTATAGATGACTAAATCTTTAGACTGTGTTTTCTTGTCAAAGATGTCATATGTGTTTTTAGTGTGCATTGGTCTATCCAGCAAATTGAACATATTTAAAACCAGGTAGACTGTATAAAATACAAAGAATAAAGATATAAAGTAAAAGATACTCTTAACTACCTTATCACAACAGTTGTGCGAACATAGAAGGCCGTATACTATAGGGTACAAAATTTAATGCTGCTTATCCAGTTCTAGGCAATGATACCGGGTAAACCTCCCCCTTCGATGTCATCACTGTCTGCACTTACACGGTACAAGTACCATTCAACCTCTCTGTATCCAAATACAGATCTAGTTGTAGTCTCTCATGTATCTAGAAAAAAAAAATGATCCGTTGATCCGATGACATTGATCATCCTCATCTGTAATCCAAGGGCTGACCCGCCGCACATTATTGCTAATCACCGGCTAGAAATACCCTGACCCAGAAAGTACAGAACAAGAGAGCTGAAGCTTAGAATCTAAAAAAAACTCTAGAATTGGTAATTACTTATTTTGATTGGAAACGGTCGGTTTTCATTAGATATATCTCTATAGTATAGTGTAAATATTCTGATCAATTACAGACCCGTTAGGTCTCAAGGACCTAGATTCTGGTCTAGTTCAAGGTTATTTAGTGGATTGAGATAGACTTTTTAGCCTGAAAGTGCCTGGCATTAAATATTAAACAAATAAAGTTTTGATTGAGATCGAGATATATTCTTTGTTACAGATTTATTTACAATGAAATATTTGCGATGGGGTAGTACTTGACAGTGAGTTAATAGGTAGGTGTTACTATAGTATGCCATTCGTCCTGGTAAGATGCATACATGTATCAAAATTTACAACAAGTATGGTGCTTATTTTAATTTTTATATACTCAAGGTTTATATTGTAGATAGTGTGTGTACCCAGTTTATCATCATAAACAACTATATATATAATAATTATATGATCAAACATAAATCTTATGAAAATACCAATCATGGTTGCGTAGTGTAGATGCAAATTCCGTCCAAGTTCCGCACTATTCAGCTATGACTGGATTTTGAGTCTTCTAGTATCCATAATATCCATTATACATGACAGGTTACATCCGTCATTGTACCATAGAAACACCAACCATCTTTTATTGTACCAATAATGCCATTCATGGATAATTGGTTGGATGCCCAGTTATCTATCAGTAAATCCGGATAATAACACAATCTATCCGTTCAGTTATAGCAATTGGAACTGAGTACAGCGCATATACCCATAATTTCCATTTCAATCCCCGGATATCTAAGTCTATTATCCTATAAATATATAGTCACAATGATCCAGACTGAAAATTTCAAAATTGTAATGAGCCATGGCAGGATTATGATGACTCCGGGGTAAAAAGTTTCACAATTAATTATGAAATGAATCACCCTTGAATAATTTTTGAAATCTTTTGGAACTTTAAAATCTTTATCAATAGAAGAATTAACTAAAACAGGATAAGGCCGTCTCGGATTTCTCTATTTTTGACTTAAAAAAGTTTATTTATTTATAATATATTCAAGGGCGTAAGAACTGCAGTGGGAGAGTTGAATCAGGTTCACCCCCCACATTTCAAGCCGGGTTAAGAGACATTCACGTTCACTTTTTCGAGTTTTGTAATGCTTGAAGATAAATAATTTGAATTTGATCTAGAAATTGCCCAAAGGCTTAAGCTCCCTACTGGTCAACTAGAATCAGATTACAAGTCTATATCGGTTTTAAACTACAGGTTTAGAGAAATATCTATCATCACACAATCTGTTGTTGAGATCTTTGAGTTTTAGTTAACATAAATGCATAAATTTTTGCAGTAAAATAATGAAATATAAACTACCTGGATAAAAGTGTAAATGAATACCAAAGATGGAATAGAAAAAAGGTTTAGGTGATCTGCGATTTTTTTTTTTTTTTTTGATAGTGGTACTGCCAGGGTATCTATAAATTCACGACTCGCTCACTTACCTACAATGATTAATTGATAGCAAAGTTTGAATCATAATTTAATCATCACAGCTTTGTGAAAATTCCCCAGGTTTTAGATTGAGAGTTTACACTGGTAAGCACGAGTAATAATTATTCTATCTCTCTATTTGCAGTTCTAAATCATCCGTGTCTCCGGGCTAGCGGCATTACGCGATGTATAACTTAACCTCTATCCATAGGATATAGTACCACTACCCTACCCACCAACACTTTATCCTACTCGAGCCAACCAGGTTACACTGCTACTTTGAAATTAGTAATCTCCAATGCTATAACTTCCTTAAGCCCTTGCACACTTTGCTATCAATATTAGTGCTAATAATGGATGGAATTTCTCTACAACTAAAACTTGACCGTGGGTACAGTTCGTAATTAATAAATTTTCCGCGGGGGAATGCAAAAAAGAGAGCCATTTAGGTACGGGGCCCCACTACTGTAGTAAAACGGCTTGAAACATCCGGCCAAAAAAAAAAAAAAAAAAAAAATCTCCACTAATAAGAATATTCTTGACTGCTTTAATTGATCAAAAGACCTTGAATCTTCTGGGTTTATTAACGTTACGTACTCGAAGAAATTTAAAGAGCATTGATCATCACTTTTTTGTTTTCCTGAAGTCTAAGTATTTTTGTTAGATATGGGAATATCGTGCCCCATATTTGTCTTACTCATCTGATTATATAAACATACCCATTTCCTCTAGTTCTTATAATACTTAGAACTTGATACTTTCCACGAACCAAGCATAAACAGAAATGACTGGGATAACTTTTGCAAATCAAGAGAGTTTGGAAAAATTACCAATTCCACCATTAGAACAAACATGTGAACAATATTTAGAAGTTTTAAAACCATTACAATCATCAAAAGAACACAATCAAACGAAAAAAGCAGTTGAGAAATTTTTAGAAACTCAAGGACCAATATTACAACAGAAATTAATAGATTATGCATCAACGAGATCAAGTTATATAGAACAATTTTGGTATGATAGTTATTTGAATTTTGATAATCCAGTGGTATTAAATTTGAATCCATTTTTTTTATTAGAAGATGATTCAACACCTTATGCAACAAGTCAAGTTAGTAGAGCAGCAGATTTAAGTATGAGTTCATTAAGATTTATTAGAGCATTAAGAAGAGAAGAATTACCACCTGATGAATTTAGAGGTCAAAAATTATGTATGTATCAATATTCAAGATTATTTGGTAGTGCAAGAATCCCAACATCAACAGGATGTGTTATGCAAAGTTATAATGCATCAAGACATATTGTTGTTATGTGTAGATCACAATTCTATTGGTTTGATGTTTTGGATGAAAATAATGATGTTATTTTAACTGAACATGATATGGCAAGAAATTTCCAATTAATTGTTGAAGATGCTGCAAATACTCCAATTAATGAAGCATCAAAAGGTGCGGTTGGAGTTTTAACAACAGAAAATAGAAGAATTTGGGCTGGAATTAGAGATAATATGATGAAACAAGAAAATGATGATGATACTACTAATTTAGAATGTTTAAGGAAAATTGATTGGGCATTATTTGTTGTATGTTTAGATCATAATGAACCACAAACTTTAGCGGAGTTAGCCGGTAATATGTTATGTGGTTCATCAGAGATAGAAAGAGGTGTTCAAGTTGGTACATGTACTAATAGATGGTATGATAAATTACAAATTATTGTAACCAAAAATGCAAAAGCTGGGATTAATTTTGAGCATACTGGGGTTGATGGTCATACTGTTTTAAGATTTGCAAGTGATATTTACACTGATACTATTTTGAAATTTGCAAAAAGTATTAATGGTCATGCACCAAGTTTATGGACAACTAATTCACCAAATCCTTCAAATTTAAAAAATAATAATAATAATGCATGTATTACACCAAGGAAATTAGAATGGATCAAAACTCAAGAATTAACTTTAGCTTCAAGATTTGCTGAAACCAGATTAGCAGATTTAATTCAACAAAATGAATTTCAAGCATTAGAATTTGATAATTATGGTCAAGATACTATTAAACAAATGGGATTCTCACCAGATGCATTTGTTCAAATGGGGTTTCAAGCAGCTTATTATTCTTTATATGGTAAAATTGAATGTACTTATGAACCAGCAATGACAAAAAAGTTTTTACATGGTAGAACTGAATCAGTTAGATGTGTATCACAAGAATCTATTAAATTTGTTAGAAAATTCTGTGAAGATACTTTAGCAAGTACTAAAATGGATTATTTGAAAAAAGCATGTCAAAAACATGTTCAAACTACAAGTAAATGTGCAAAAGGTATGGGTCAAGATCGTCATTTATATGCATTATTTTGTATTTGGAAAAGAATGGTTGAAGAAAATAATTATTCTACTTCAAGTGATGATGATAGTTCATCAACAAGTTCAAGAAGTTCTAATAGTAGTGATGATGATTTAAGTATTCCAAGTATTTTTGCTGATGCTGGTTGGGATAAATTGGGTAATGTTATTTTATCAACAAGTAATTGTGGTAATCCTGCATTAAAATTATTTGGTTTTGGTCCAGTTAGTCCTGAAGGGTTTGGTATTGGTTATATTTTAAAAAATGATAGTATTTCATTTTGTGTTGGATCAAAACATCGTCAAACTAGAAGATTTTTAGATACATTAAGTGCATATTTTTTGGAAGTTAAAAGACTATATAATATGACTGCACCAAATAACTCTAAATTATGGAGTCCAGATCAAATTTATTCAATTGATTCCAAAAAAGTTTCTGCTAAAGAACAACATGAACATTTTGGTAGATCTTTACCAACTCCTGCTACTACAACTGAATCAAAAACTAATGGATCAATGTTATTAGGTGGGTATGGTTATTTTGATGTTCCTGATGATGAAGATAGTTTTTTACAAAGATCAAGAGCTCCAAGCCCAGATGGGACTAATAGAAAAGCTCGTCATATTCCAAAAGAAATTGGTAGAAAGTTGAGATTAGCAGAGTATTAGTTCATTGCATTTTATTATTTATTTTACGAAGAGTGTTTTTTGGGGGGAGGAGATGAAGGAGAGGGAAAAGGATGCCAAGAGCAGAGGGTTACTAACGGTTTTATTATTCCTGTTTTATTTTATTAGTGCATTTTATAAGTGATGTTATACTTAAAGGGCTTTCGTTTTTGTATAGATATTTTCTTTTAATAATAATAAACAGTTTTGCATTTTTTCATTTATTTGAATTGTTTTTTTTTTTTTTTTCTTTTTTGTATCTGAGAACTTTTATTGATATTTTTTATTAGTTATTGTTAAATAGGCCTACTGGTAGTTGAACTTTGAGTTATGAATCACAGCCATCAAACCTATCGCATAAAAAAGCTTAGCTATGGATCCGGATTAATTGTATTTATTAAAATGTTCGATGAGACATTATAGAAAATTTTTAATATTACGATAATATTAGTGGTAAGTGCTGTAGTACTCGTACAAGTACGTGTCAAGCTGAATCAATCTGAATCAATTTGATTTCTCATTCTTAATAATTTGCAGCAATGCCAGTTTTGTCATGATAAATATAATGTTATAAGTAAATATAGTGTAACTGGAAATTTATATATTATATCAATCTATGTATGTGAACGGTTTATAACTAATGTTTTATATCTTTTAGGTGTCCACACACAATGTCTTTACATGCCAAATGACCTCTAGAATAAATATATTCTGTTTGTTTACCATTACACTAGCCGTTTAGACCTAGTTAAAGCTATGTTGTAGGATTCAGGTATAGCTAATTAATAATAACCGGATCGTTTCATGTCCATATCATGATCATCCAACACGGCCTGTATACAGAAAAGTTAAATATACCATGATATGCTCAGATTTTTTATCCAGATTACGTATTCACTTTATTGTTATTAAATTATCAAATATTCAAATATTGATTTAATTATTCATTGAACGATTCGCAATCGGCTAGCATTTACAATCCGCATCGATGTATAAATTTACGGCATGCTTTAGGCTTCTGCCAATAATACATATGTTATTGGAAGCCAGGACTCGGGGTTCTCTTAGTTATATTACAATGAACTCGATACCACTGCATGCAGATACTATAATAGAATATTCACCTATCAGCTGAAACTCCACAACTTTGGAAGAATTGATGATGGATAAAAATACATCAGTTGGGTTGTCTATGGCAGTTATAACGTTACCTGAGTAACAAGTTACAAATTAGTATCCAAAATATGTCGATCATTTGCCTATTAAAGGCCTTATAGCATAAATTAAGAATCCATACCTTGTAGCTCAAATTCCTAGATGAGATTCCTAAGCTTGCGAATTTGACTTAAAGCTTGTAAACAGCATCCATCATAATGCCAAAAGTACCATATTGCGCTGAATTTGATACTCGATGGCACGGAGATTGATCTGGGTGTTTTAGGCCTGAAGGTTGATCTAAGATTTGGATCTCGTCCTTTCAAGCTTCAGCTGGGAACGTTGTAAAAGATCCATATATCCGACATATATAAGCTATATGCACACCTCAATTAGTCAAATTCAAAAGTTAACCTAGCCATATATTCTTCTATACATAGTTTAGAGTTAATATATATTTACTAAGCTTAGCCTTTAGAACATGAGTTTAGGGTATCTATATTTGATTATTAAATTGGCTATATATATTTACCAAAATTCGATTGGTTTGCAATGAAAAAGCTTGTTTGATTTAAAGCTTAACTAATCTATTTATATGGATTACAACAAAATCACTGGACTAGCTCTACCACGTTTCTGCTACAACTATTTAATCCGATAGGTTTCAATTCTGTCGAGTTCTATCATGAAGGTGTAACCATATTAAAGAGAGGCTCGATTGGTTTTAGCCCATATATAGGCTACTTTAGGTCCAACCAGAACTCTACTGATGCTGACCTTAATCTGTTTATTAATGAAAACCAAAATTTTATTCCTGGTTAAAACTTGGTTCTGTGAGTAATAGGCAAACACGCTCTGGTTTCTGGGAGCCATTATGAAGCCATTATTATGACCGTAACGTGTTCTGTTCGGATTTGATGATATACGTCTCAGTATACTATAGCTGATATATAACACACCCTTAATTTTACCTTTACCACCTGAACCTGATTTAGATGCTTAGTAACTACCAGAAACGCATTGTGCTTTTGTTCATATTTCTTTCAGTTGATCAATATCCATATAATTTGGCTCTAAAACTAAATCTGGCTATGTACATTGACGAATCAGTGTGACAGCTAGCATAATGTGGTCTATATGGATATACATATGAAGTATACTCATCTCAAATTTTGACCTGTTACGTTGAAATTTAGCATTGTTGCCAAAATAGTTGAATTCTCAAGCTGCTATAATTGTAGTTTTATTTTAAAAATCGGGTATTCCAGCCGTACCACTGCAAGGGTAGCTACAGCCTGTAATTTTGAATTTAAATTCATGTGCACATTTTTTAAGCTGCTTGTATATATATACTCTATAGTCGATTTGATTAAATAAAGCCCACCCACCCTGAATGGGTTTGCTTATTGAAGTTACTTTTTGTTGAAAATTTTGAACTTCCATGTTATTGTTTAGATCGATTTGAAACACACAACGAATTCGATCGTTCACTCAACTTACAACTGCAGAGCGCTATAAATTCTTAATAGTTACATAATAATGGATCCAGTAATTAGTAAATATATACACTTATAGTATACACACTCCGCCTAATTAGACTGTACTACTGGTACTTTGTGACGCCTTGGTATTGATGATAGGCTGATATTATAAAATATTGATAGATATGGGTGTTAATGATTGAGCTCATTATGGGTTAAAGCCCTATTTAACTCTTATTGTACAGCAATGTCAAAACTTCAAGGGTTTTGGTCGTATTGCCATATGGGTGATCAGAGAAACTTCAGGGGCCCATAGCAAGGGGGGTGTTTCAGTGGGTTGTCTATACCAGTATGCTTTGCTATGCATGTATGAGTCGCGTTGGACCCACTGAAATTTTTTGATTCATGCCTTTTCAAGCCGGATCCATGTATTTATGGGGCTGCCAAGTGAAAAAGATTGGTACAATTTATTCGATTGTTTGGCAGATTACTATAGCATTTGTTCATGCGACGAACTTAGAAAAAAATTTAGTGAATCTAAGTTGAATTAAATACAAATATATAACTATAATGAAAGGGGACCTCCATATTAAACTAATGAATGCGGCTAAAAGGATAGCAATAATTTTTTGATTTCCGGTCTTTGATTGTGTATAGGAACGTTTTAAGTTTGTTCAATTTAGAATTAAATCATAATAATAAAAAGATCCAGTGACGGTATGTAAACATTTCACCATCATAATGATTAGATTTTAATTAAATAACGATGAGAATGATAACAATTGATCATGATTCAAATTAATATAAAGCTGTCATAGAAGTTCTGCATTGTTACGTTTTAGAACTCTTAAAGAATCTACACTATTTAAAGAGTGTATATATATAGTATAGTTATTAGCTATCGGATTCAATAATCAAGCTTTTTTCAAGGTCTCACTTAATTAGTTCATTTGTTTTGTTGACTTAAGATTGTGATGGTAATTATAATGGAGAAAGAGAATGATCAGCATCGGCTTCATTCTTTGTTAACCCGCTTTAATAAATTATTTTTTTCCTATAAAATTTTCAAGCTATAGTAATAGTGACCCATTTGCAAGGATCACCAAACCATGGCTGTACTATTTACAACCTCAATTTATCGATCCAGCTGCTATATATGTTAGAGTCCAAACGTATAATTAACTTATTTAGTGACAATTTGTTGGCACGGCTATTATTATTAGTACCACTTACTTAAGGGTTCGATAATACTATAAGCCTACTATCTATTAATAATATATATCTATATATAGTGCGGTCGTTGTTTTCTAATATAATAGTACGAGAAATTCTAAATATGGAAAACAAAAGCGTGGATGAAATATTTGAGGATGATGCATTACGATTGTACGATCTCTTCTATCATCCATCATCAATTTAGGGTCAATGATCGACTTGTATATAAACAATTCTGTATCCCTTAATTTTTTCTCTTTCTCTCTCTCTTTTGTAGTTTGCTAGGGTTTACGTTCTTTTTTTTGTCTTTCGTTCAGTTCAATTTTTTTTTTTTATATTTTTTTTTCGATTATTTCGATTTTATACCATACAGATACAGTAATTGTGTTTATTTATTCAACATCTCTAAAATAATACAGGGTAGTAGATACAAAAAGTTTTTATTGCTAGTTTGGGTTCATAAGATTACTGCATTAATATATTACAATAATATAATACATCAAAATATTAATACACTAATACACTAATAGACTAATAATAAAATAATGTTTAATAATTTACTAAAAACGTTAATACTTCAATTAACACTTTCGACATATTTTACTTTTGCAACAGAAGTAGTAGGGGCCAATGCAACATTAGCAGAATGTGCTAAAGCAATGAATGGGAAATTACCAGGTTATTACCCATCAACATTTAAATTTTCAGGAAATATTCGAAGATATTATTTAACTGCTGAAATTGAAGAATGGGATTATATGCCAACTGGATGGGATAATTGGTTAGGTGTACCATCTGAAGAAAGTTTCCGAGTTAAACAATCTGGTTATCTCAAAACAAATGAAACAATGGGGACTAAATACGATAAAGCAGTTTATAGAGGATGGACTGATGCAACTTTTACTGAAAGAACTCCAGTTGATAAATGGCATGGATTACAAGGTCCAATTATGAGGGCAGAAGTTGGCGATGTTATTGAAGTTTTATTAGTTAATAAAATTAAAGATTTTAAAGCAAATTTACATTCAATGGGGTTATTTTATAGTAAAGAAAATGAAGGATCAGTCTATTATAATAATACAGGATGTATGTCTCCAGGTGATACTATTGATTATAATCATTGCTTTGTTTATAAATGGTTAGTTACTGATGATTTAGCACCACCAAAAAATGAGCCATCAAGATTATTAGGGTATCATGGATTTGTTAGTATGCCACAAGATACTAATAGTGGGTTATTTGGTTCAACAATTATTTATCAACGAGGTAAAATGGAAAAAACTATGAAAGAAAATCGAGAATTTGTTGTTGGATATTTAATGTTAGATGAAAGATCCAGTTTTATGACTGCTAAAAATGTTGAAAAATATTTACCAGAATATTATAAGCAAACAGTTACTGAAATTAACAATGGACCATATAAATATCCTGGGATGAATTGGACGTATTGGGAACCACAATCTATTAATGATCCTGCTTGTAAAGGATTAAGTGATGCATGTAATGTATTTTATTCATTAAATGGATATTCTTTTATGAATTTACCTCCATTTGAAATGTGTGTTGATGATCCAGTTATCTGGTATGTTTATAATTTAGGGGATGCTCCTCATTCATTACATTGGCATGGAAATAATGTTAAAAGTCCCATTGGGAATGGTGTAAGTGTTCCAACTGTTGGATCTCAACCTGGTGAATACTTGGCATTAACAATGACTGCTGCTAATCCTGGTGAATGGATGTTGTTGTGTCATTATACTGTTCATTTTATGGGGTTAGAAGGGATGTATACAGTTCATCCAAGATCTAAATGTCCTCTGAAACCTTTATCAAAGAATGGATATAAAAGATTGTTCTTTTAATGTTTGATGCATTCTAGTTTTTATCCTTTATTTAAGAATACTATTTAATAATGTTTAATTTTTTTTTTTTTCACTTGCATTAACTATTATAATAGTTCATTGATTGTAAATACTTAAGTTTAGGCATTTTATAAGATTGAACATTTTATACTACATAATATTATTATAAGGATTGGTACTAACTTGACTAGCTATAGTTAAGCATTGAAAACCTTATACTTAAAGCTAATACATTTAACTATGAGGTCAAGTAAATCAGGGGCTCAATCACGTCTTTTTTATGATATCTATAGAATTCCAATCTGAAAATATTATATAGAGGAACATCATTGCAATTATAATAAAATTGTGTATATACCTATGAGATACAGTAACTTATATACTAATTAACCTCACGAATTCGCAGTTAATTGGTGAATAGATTCTTCAGTTATAGATGGTTTATTAATCTAAAAGCATCAAGTGCGCTATGACAGGCCATAATGCTCACCATGGAATGATGGCCAAAATTTTAAAATAAATACTGCTCGAATGATCACAAAAGATGCTGCAATATTGGGGCTTCTATACAGCTAACCGCGCTTACACATGATGGATTTTAACCTGCCATGAGAAATATAACATCGATCCATGCATAATATCATGCACCAAATAATTCGAAGGAAACTTTTAGCGTTGTGACAATTGTGTAAATTTGAATATTGATACCGTATTGGGTTTTCCAAATTAGGCAACATTCGTCTTAATAACCCACGTGCTATAACCAGACCACAATTTACGCCTGCAAAATTGGCTCGTCGGAGGGCTCTGCGGCGCAATGATTTAGGAGTTTTCACCGATCAGTATGCTAATAAATTGTAGGGGGTAAATAACAGTCCTCCTTGAAACCGTGATATCTAACGTCTAGAAATTTGAATAAAATAATTGGAAACATAGTACTCTTATGCAATATTTATACAAACAGTTATTTTGTTATTTATAATATAATATATCAACACTCTAGCTATTTAACCCCAATCAATTTGCTTGAAGAAGAAAAAGTTTGGGCTGAAACGGTGGGTCTTGAAGTATCTGTGACTGGACCAACGAGTTAATATTTTGTTATTTCAGTACTATCAAGTAATCTATTTCTTATTCATTTTTTAATTTTTATTTTATTTATTTTATATTATAGTATATACACTTTATGTAAGACAGTTAAGCAGGTGTGTAGACTTTTTAGCAGAACCTATTTAAAATTTAATAAAAAAAATTCGAAACGAAACTTTATATTCATATAAAATGCTTTGGACTTTGAATATAAAAGGCTGTAGGTTTTAAGATAACTCGAGGACTCAGTATTTAATGGAATAATCACTATAGTTGAAAAATTTTCGTATTAATAAAGGCTGAAAATTTGATCGTGCTCTCAACAAGCAGGTATACATAATATATATATCCATTCATGTAAGAACCTTTTTTTTTTTTTTTTGAGTATCGATAGCAACGTGTAATTGAAATGGCTGGCTCATATTTGAGTCAACAATGCATCAATTGCCGTGTTAATTGTAAATAACATTTTTGTATCCTACTGGTACCTGGTATATAGATACCTTGGCAGTAGAGCTTGGCGAGAACTCATATTCTACAATATTATGGATACAGCTGCAATTAGTTTACCATTAACATATACAATGGGGCTAAAATTGTTATTAACCCCCTATCATATACTGGTATTCCTTTAAATGAGTTTTTATCAATTGTAGTCAATAAACGTATAACCTTTCAAAGCTGTAGAGTCCATTTACTTGTCATTATACTGTGCTCTATACCTGGGTACAATTATTGCTTGTGAGTAAGACTAGAACGGTATCTCAATTATAATGGGTTTTAAATATGATTGCTTCGAACTTGTTTGAGAGGTAGATACAAAAAGAGAGACATTAAATTACCACAGAGTTGTATTTAACAATATTGCATTAAGTTCTTATTTCACAACTTCCCTTTGAATTGCTTGATATTAATAATATTAGCCTCCTTAGTTTACGTGCGAACATACTAGTAAATTGTATATATGCCTTTTTCAGGAGCTAGTTTAGACTTAAAAGTTGCTTGATTATAGCTGAGTTTAAACCCGCGGTTTATGAAACTGGCATACGTATAATATAGTGTATGATCAGAGATCGTTCAATCCATAGAAATAGGGCTATTATATAAATATTTAATTTTATATAATTATTAATTCTTATTGAGATTTACAGGTTCTTTACCAAACCTTTATATATATAACTGCAATTATTTCCAATTGAAATATCCAAAAACAGTTTTTTTCTTTCTCTATAAATTTCGCATAATATTGAATATTGCGATTGATAAGCTGTAGCGAATCATCAAGAATATAGTTTGATTAACACTTGAACAGTGATAGTGACTATATTCAATGTAGTTTCTGATAAACATAATAAATTACAAATAAACCAAGAGATTTGCTTTATTTGTACCATCACTAATACTCACCACTAATTTGGCCACTTTGGACAGCCCTGCCCTTATTTCTACCAGCACCAATACCTCTAGTAGCACCTCCCCTACTACTATTGCCAACACCTCTACTTCCATTAGCATTATTATTGATTGGTCTAGTATTCCCACCGTATAACTCATCAACATTATTATAATTACCGCGCCATCCACCTCTATCATCCACTCTTTCAAATGGCCCCAACTGTTCAGCCATTCTTTCTCCTCGATGTCTTAACCAAGTATCGAATAATGCTGCATTTCTTGTACTGCATTGATTCATAAACTCAAAAATAGCACCAAAAACAGGTACCAAAGAACATAAAAAATCAAATGTAATATTAGCAGTCATTTTAGCATGTAATTTTGCAGGAATTCTTGCTTGCTCTGCTGCGACTACTAATCTACCATGAACAACCCACATAATAATTGGTCCAAGAATTGGAATAATTGATACTAATGGAGCGCTTCCAATACCTAAATCTGCCCAGAAACATCCACAAAAACATCTATCATGAGTCCATGCTTTGCTTATAACTTTTTTCCAAACTTTTCGTTCTTCCTTTGTAATATTTGGTGGTGGTTTACGTCTCTTTTGTTCCCCATTAACTTCTTCAAAAAATGGATCTTTGGTTTGTAAATGTTCTTCTGCGTATGTGTTCCATTCATCCATTACAATGTCGTAACCTGGAATGTTTTGAACTTGTTCAGAAACTGCTTCTGCCATTATATTTTAATATGATCCCGTTGTATCGTGGATTAAATAGCTACTACAATAAATATAGTCCTAGTGTTAAATTTTTATAACTTGTTAATACTTTGATAATTTGTTTGCTATCAGTTTGGCATAAATTTACCTCAAACCCTTAATCCCGAATATTCAAGATATTACCTCCGCTAATGATACGTACTCAATACTTTTATTACCTATAATAACCAAAAAAGATAATGTTAAAACAAAAAAACGTTGATAAATGCTAATTGCATTAATGAAGTCGCGTTGGATTGGCGTTTTATATCGTTCTAGTATTAAATGTCTTTGTAATTCAAGCACCAGGAACAATCGGAGAATAAAATAATAAGACCAAAATTTTTTATTTTATTTTTTTTTTTTTTTGGGGGAAAAAATTGTTAAACTAATACATTAAATAAACAGTATAACTATATGCACTAAATTATGCCTTCTTTTTACGAGCAGAGTTGACATATCTACCCATACCAACTCTGACCCCAGTATGTCTAGTAGCATCTCTTTTATAACCAGAGATAGCAAACGGTGTACCAACACTATCAGCACTACCACTACCAATCCATTCGTCTAATAATTTTTCATTCTTTCTTTTTCTCCACATATCATCTTTAACAGCCTTTTGATATTCTTTTTGATCTTCTCTTAATAATACTGGATTCTTTTCATGTCTTGTTCTTCTAGCATTTTTAGATTGCGGAGAAGGTAAAGAATATCTATCACCTCTTGTAATCCATTGCATATTCTTCTTTAAATGAATTTGTAATTTACCATTATCCATAACAGAAACAGAACATCTTAATAAAGTATTTAATCCACATTTTGGACAAAATTGTAATGGTTTACCATTAGCTGGAATTGGACATAATTTAAAACAAGCATGACATCTTAACATCCAATTTTTAACTTTTTTAATTTGTTTACCATTAGTTGGATTAACTAAATTCAATCCCATTTGTAATGCAACATTTTGCATTGCAAAATCACCAGAACTCATAGCTGCTTTAATATATTTGACTTCTTTTTCTAGTGCACCACCACCAAAAACATCTTCAACATCATCTTCAGGTCCAATCCAACCATCATCATTATCATCCCATTCTTCAATAACTTCAATATGTGATTCTTCTTTAGGTTCTTCTTTCTTATTATTTTTTTTATTTTTTTTGGTCGATTTGACTACTGTAAATCCATCATCATCTTCTTGTGGTTGTTCTTCTTGTTCTTCTTGCTGCTGCTGCTGCTGCTGCTCTTGTTCTTCTTGTGTGTTAGTATTTTCGTTTTTTTTATAATTTTTATTTTTGATTTCACCAGGATATTTTCTTAATCTCCAATCACCATTATTTAATTCACATTCTAGTTCATAACATAATGCCAAAATATGCAAATCTGTACTACTTAAACTCATATAATCACCAGTTCTTTTGGCAAAATCACTAACAATTTTTATACTTTCAGGTGTTGGTTGTCTAATCTTTAAATTATCCCCCCATAATTGTAAATTGGTTCTTGCTCTTTCATCTTTAATTTCTGCTGCGACACTTGGTGTAGTAACGAAATTTTCGGCTAATGTCGATAATTCTGTGAAAGTCTGTGTGATCAACGGACCAGAATCTAAAATAACAGTATTAATCATTTCTATTTTCTCTTAATGTCTTGTGTATGAAATTTGAAGTTTGAAATTTTTTTTAAAAATTCGAAAAAAAAAAAATTAATTTTTTTTGTTTGAGCCGCTCAATAAAACGTGACTAGTTTACACGTGATGACTCAAAAGTCTGTTTTGAACTCAACTCTGCTTGAAACTGTATTTACGCACCACCACCAGTGTGGAATTAACGTTTTTTCACAACTTGGTTATTGAAATCTTCCAGAAATTTTTGTGGCACTTTTTTCGTGTTTTATAGCGACCACCAAAAAGTAACCACATTACATAACAAAAAAAAAAAAGTATATAAAGTTAAGCATTTGCATTACTTCTTTACAACTTTCTATTCTTTTTCCCAATAAGCCAATAAAAGAAACGAAAATACTAACAATGTCAGCCGAAAGAAATATTGTTTTGGCAGATGAAAAAATCAAATCAAGAGATTTTGAATCAGCTATTGAATATGCTACAAAAGCTGCTCAACTATCACCAGAAAAACCAAGACCATATTTACAATTAGCTATTTCATATCAACGAACTAAAGAATATAAAAAATCTTTTGATAATTCTGAAATGGCTATTGCAAATGCTAATCGATTTGGTAGAAGAGAATTAATCGCTGAAGGTCAATTTAGACGAGCTATTGCTGCATTTTATTTGAAACGATATGCTGATGCTGATGCATCTTTAGAATGGGCCAAAAAATATGGTAATAAAGATAAATCTTTGGAATTATGGGAAGATAAAATTCAAGGTAAATTAGATAGTGAAAATGAAACTTTGGTTATTGATGAAATTCCAGATTTGGATGCTCCAGAACCAGTTGGTCCACCACCAAAAATTGTAGAATTGGATGATAATGATAATAATGAAAATGCACAAGTTTCAAATAAACCTAATACTGATAAAGATATGAAAGAAGCTATTGAATTAAAGAAACAATATGCTAAACAAGCAGAAGAAGCTAAAAAACAAGCATTATTTTATGATGAACAAAAGACTAGATATGATTGGTATCAAAATAAGGAATTTATTAATTTATCAATCTTTTTAAAAAATTTACCAAAAGATGATACAACTGTTGATATCAATTCAAATTCTATTAAATTAACAACTAAACAACCAGATGGGACACCATTTAATTATAATATTGAATTGGGTAATGAAATTAATACATTAGAATCTTCTTTTAAAATTTTTGGTACCAAAATTGAATTAACTTTGAAAAAGGCTCAAGATTTACATTGGAAAGATTTAAAGTCTACTAATACTGAACAAGTTAACCAAGTCACATTAGATGATATGAGAGCCGCATTAAATGAACCAAAATTACCAACTTTTCATGGTAATAAAAACTGGGATCAAGTTGCAGATGCAGAATTGAAAGAATTGGGTGGTGAAGAAAAATCGGATGATTTCTTCCATCAACTTTTCAAAGATGCAGATGAAGATACTAAACGTGCGATGATGAAGAGTTATGTTGAATCTAATGGTACTGCTTTATCAACAGATTGGAATGATGTTAAAGATAAAAAATACCCAGTTGATCCTCCAACTGGGTTGGAAGCAAAAAGTTACCCAATTTAGGCTCCATTTATTTATAATTAGTTTCACAAAATGTTATTAATCTTTTTATTGATGTGATCCATTGTCTTGTAATTTCACTTTTCATAATATTAGCCCCATCTTCACTATTACCTTGAATTTTGGCAAGATTTTGTCTTGCATGAATCCCAACTGCTACAACACCAACAGGCCATGCTTTCCTACCAATACTTAAATCCGTATATTTTAAAGTAGCTTCATGATAATCTTGTTGTTGTAATGCAATTAATACAGCTGTCAATGGCACAAACATTTTATCATCCAATTCTTCATGTCTTAATAAATTCATCAATGGTTCTAAACTTTCTTGAGTTTTTGTTAATAATTCATCAGGGTTATCATATTCCCATTTTTTTAATAAATATTTTAAATATTTTCGAATTTGTAAGTTAACCTTTTTTGGATCATTAATTATATCTTGTGGCGTTATTTTATAATCATCAATATCAATATTTTCTTTTTCAATTTCTTTTTCTTTAGCTAGTTGTCTTTCAAATTTTTTCAATCTATTATATCGATCAACTTCATTTTCTCCAAATAATGTAATTGGTTCTTTATATTCTCTTAATTTTGAAATAACTTCTTTTTCTGATAAATCTAATTGAATTTGTTGCTTTTGTTGAGCTATTTTTTTCTTTCTATAAGATTCTTGATATTCTAAAGATTCTTGTTCTCGTTCTTTACGTTTTAATTCTTTTTTCTGTTCTCTTTCTTGTAATTTTTGATCTTCTTCTAATTGCTTTTGATCTTCTAAATCTGATTGTTTGAAATGTCCATTTTTGGCTACCTTTGATATTTCTTTCTTTTTTTTATCGATTTGTCCTTGTATGAGTGATGCAAAATCCATTTTTTTGGTCTGAGTAACGAAATACAACTTAAGGACTGGGGTAATGTAATGATAGAATTTATATATATATATTTTTTTTTTTTTTTTAAATTATTCATGATGGTTTCTAATGTATATATCCAGCCGCATACAGCGTTGGGAGTTTCATTATATCATAGATATATTTTTTGTAATTTAACTCTCTTAATACTCCACAATATAGCAGAGTTGATCAAGATCTTTCTAATAATACATATATACAATTATAATATATATTGAGTAGAGAATGGAATTCTTTTTCTATAATAGTATTTTAAAAAATATTAAAGGTTACAGCTACTTATTAACACTTTAAGCTGTGTAAATTCACGCTGTCGCTCCCTACATGTAGCAGTAAGCATATGTAGCACTAGTAATTTCAAAGACAGAAAGTTCTTGGGAGTAGATTTTATTTCACCACCACACAAAATTGTACAGACTATCTTTATTCACTAAAACAAGATGAGTACAGCAGAACCATCAGGGAAAGAAAAAGATTTTGAAGATGATGTATCAGTATCATCAGAAGAAGAAGGTCAAGAAGGAGAAGAACAAGAGGGTCAAGGCCATCAAGTTGATATGGAAGATTTAGACTTGGACCTGTCAAATGCAAATAATCAGGTATGGTTAGTAAAATTACCAAAATTTTTAATGGATCAATGGAGTAAATCACCACCTACAGGTAAAGAATTGGGTAAATTAAGACTAAAAAGAGCAAATGATGGGACGCAAAAAGTTCGAATTGAATTAAATAATACAGAAATTAATAAAGAAATGCCAAAGCATTATGATATTGTACTTAATAAAAGTAATGTTAATAATACGTATGCATTTACAGAAAAAGATTTACCAAAATATAAAAGGGCAAAAAGAGAAAATGTTCTAAGTACTGATGGTCAAAATGCTGAAAAAGAAGCAAGAGAAAAACAACGACAAAATGCAAAAGGGAAATATAAATATCGAAATTATAATCGAGATGGTTATATTGCATATGTTCAAACAATTCCAAAAAAAACTGCATTAACTGGGAAAGTATATCAAGAATGTACATTACAACCTGATATTGATGATCCATTTTATAAACGAATCATTGGTGAAAGAAAATTAGCATTACAATCCAATGCTCCATCAAGAGAACGAGTTGAATTTCGAGAAACTATGCCTGGCGTTAATGCACCAAGTATTGGTTCATTAACAAAAGCAGGTCCATCATTTATTAAATCACAAAAGAAGGAAAACAAAGCAGCAGATGGGAAAGCAACAAGAATTGCCAAAAACGAATTATTGGATTTATTATTCAAATTATTTGAACAATATGAATATTGGTCTTTACGGGGTCTTCGGGAACGAACTCATCAACCTGAATCATATTTAAAAGAAACTTTGGAACAAATGGCTGTTATGAATAGAAAAGGGCCTTATGCAAGTAAATATTCTTTGAAACCTGAATTTAAACAATTGAAAGGTAATACTGATAGTTTATCAAGTTATATGGAAAACAATCCAACTGGTGAAAATAATGATGAAAATGAAGAAAATAATGAAGAGGATGAAGATGAAGATGAAGAGATGGAGGCTGTTGACTTGTAATTTTTTGGTTATAATATCCTCAAATTTTAAGGTTTTGAAAGGGAACTAGTCTGAGACATTAGTAGTCGATTACTTTTTTTTTTTTTTCAAGACCTAATAAAGTTTATGCAGGACATTTAATACACAAAAAAAGTACAAAAAAAAAAAAAAAAACTTGCAATTATTTTTCTCAATAATTTAATCTAGTGTTCTGGTGTAGAACTTATTTATTATATATATATATATATCTATTAACTTCTCAATCATTTCCAAATTTTGTAAAAATCAAGCAATGAAAGACGTACTAAGATTTAAATACATTAAAACTCAAAAGCCGGTTGAAAATGATCCATTTGTTTATCGAGTTAAAAAAACTAACCGATACTGCAGACCAAGCTGCAAAGCACGGAAAGTTACAAATCGTAACGATATTCAGATTTATGATACTGCATTAATAGCATCACAATCAAATTTGGAACCTTGTAAAAGATGTAACCCTAATGATTCAGAAATTCAAAAATTAGCACCAGAATTGAAGGTCAAAAAGATATGTAATCAAATTTTACAAAATCCTAATATTAGATGGGATAAGGCTATAACAGATAATGGATTTGCTAAACATCATGGTCATCGAACTTTCAAACAAATAACTAATATAACTCCTAATGATTTTATTAAATTGGTAATTACAAATCGATTAAAAGCTGAAGAAATTATTGAATCATTGAATAATTGTGATGATGAGATGGAACTTGATGACGATGACGATGATAAAGAAGAGAAGAATGGGGTTATTGTGAAAGAAAGAGAATTGCCTGGTAATAGTAGTGAAAGTGATAGTACCAATGACGATATAGAAGTTGATATTGAAGTGGAGTATACATTTGATTCCATTAATGACTGTTGGGGTGATAGTGATGTCTGGTATAACGCTGCAAGTTTTAATAGCAGAAATATTTGGAATGATACCAGCTCGTTTCAGTGTTATAGTTTTATTAATGGATGTGATATTAATAGGTTTGATAATACTAGATGTACACTGTTTGAAGACAATTCTTTTATTTGATATACTAATCGAATTAAGACGTTTCCAGTGGACATATCATGTAAGCTAATGATTCAAGTCGTTTATGGTTGAAAAATTGGCTAACTGGAACTATATATTTGGGTAATGAACAAAAACTTTAACATGCAATTTTGCTCACTATCATGATAATATATTATTGATGAACTAGATTTACATATGCCACAAAGATTCAATGATCAAGTTACAGACTAACGGTAGTGATATTTTATGTATTATAAATAGTACTTTGATTTTGTTCACTACCAATTTCTTGTCCCTTTTTCGAGGCCTATCCAGTCAGTTATGAAGTATATAAGATCTAAAAGATCTGTTAAAAAGTTATACACAATCATTTGGTGCTAGACTGAGGATACCACATCAATCAAATCAGCATATATATAGTTAAAGTCATAAATATTTCAATAGCTCACTTTAGTCAAAGTCCACCTAATATTTATAATGCCTTTATGATGTATACTGCTACATCTAGAAAAACCAAGTACGCCATGCATACCCCAACATTTAGCTAGACTCAAATAAGATCTTTGGAGTCATTATATATACCTTCCACTAGAATAGATCAATATCGAGCTGGAGGTGAACCTTAATATTGAATTAGAAACTACGGAAACGTCAAATCTCAGATCCATGGAGCAGGCTTTTCAAATTAATCAAGTTTTGAATCGTGAATTCCCCTGATTCTTCCGCATCAGGTTAAATCTATCCGTCATTTATCCGCAATTGCTCAATCTTTGCAACTTATCAAACGCGAAATAGTTTTGTAGTTTGAATACATACAAGTAATAGTTTTGTGGTGTGTGGTCGACTTTTATTCATTCTCCATGAATTCAGAATAACTATGCACTAAATAATTCAAAACCTGGACAGCCTTTTTCCAATGATATCTCTTTTTGTTTAGTATAGTCGATGCAGGAAAAATGGAGTCAAACTATAGCTATCGATCGGTATACTATAGTTGATTCGGAATTTTAAGGTCTTATCAGTTTATCTCTTTACTTGAGTATTCGGATTCAATAAGGGATTAATTACAGCTGTATTAGTACCATTGGTGTGATGTAAGATACCAGCGGAATCGCTGTCAGTACCTTCATATTGAGGATCTCTAATGAACAGTATGCTTAAAATTGTAGGTGGTTATTGCATGATGCAAATTTCATCCTCTTTTGAGTTTTTTATTTCGATTCAACATCCAAGTGATTAATTATATTATAGGCATTTCATAAACTAGTTATAAAATCTTGGAACCAATGGGCTCACAAATAACCATTAATTCTACTAATTAGATTAAATTATTCTCTAATATATTCAGAAGAATAATGGTCGATTATAACAAATACCTCACAATCCAAACCACCCTGTTAAAGCCACCACACCTCATGGCATACTAAAAAAATAAAAGTTGTTGATTAATTAATGGAATGCTAATTACCCTTGAATGATTTAAGCTTCAAACCGTAGCTTAAAAATCGATGCCATCGATCTCCTATTGCCCCACCATTTCATCATTCCATTTCAACCAACCATCGGTTCAAAAGAGTCCAAGCTTTTGTATCCATTCATCCACCTTCAACCTCAAATAAACTTTTTTTTTTTGCCGCTTATATTCACAGTTTACCGTCGCACATTGCATTTTAATAACCATTTCTGACATCTTTAATTGAACTTCTGTAAAAGGTACAAAACAATTCTCATTGATGTAATCAATTGATGGGTTTGTTGATTTTCGAAAAAAAAAAAAAAAAAAAAAACTATGGCTGCACAACCGATCTCCGGTGGCTTTTAAATTTCCCGCGCTACGCGTGGTTTATCACTGAAACCCCCTCCATAAACATCATCTCCGCTTCTTCCCCAGAAGCTCACTTTATGCAGTTCTAGATGCACTTATGATGCAGCTAACCCCATTGCTTCAACATCTAAAACCAATTAAGCATCGCTAAGTTCACAAACACATCACTATATATCATAGTACCAGGTAGTGAAATACTTTGAAATACTGGTAGACACATCAAGTAGAGTTCCACTGTTATCAGTTTTGATACGTACCGTGGATTAACACTGCTGCATCATATCTTATATGATAATAAAACAACTTCACCATGCATAGCAAGCTTGGGCTTTTTTACCACAAACTTGTTACCAGCTTATCAAATTAATCGTCCTATTAGCCTAACTTCTTAGTATATATCGATCTGTTACATAATTTAGTGGCAATGATGCAAAACGTGACACTATCTCCCGCTTTAAATCCATTAATTGTTTTTCTATAGTAACTCGCGATCTCAATTTTATTCAAAAATAAACTATTGAGGGGAACCTACCTATAACTAGATAAACCCTACTAATAATCCATCATCTTGGAAACTCCTCAACATTGAAAATCAATAAAATCTTTGGATATATAAACACCACATTCTCCCTCTTTTTTTTTCCTAGAAAATCTCTAGTGTATCAACCATTTTCATTCCGCATTTTACTATTTCTCCAGCATGAGTGAAATAAAAGAATTAGTGGATTTAATCCGCGATTTACAAACAAATCAACAAAAATTAGCAGAAAAAATTAATTCAACTGATTCAAATTTATCAAAAAATTTATTAGAATTGAATACAAAATTAGATTTATTAGATTCAAAAGTTAAAACTTCTTCTCCTCCTTCTCCTCCACCAGATATTAAATCATTAAATCATAAAACTGATGAAGTACCAAGTACACCAAGTATTGCTACCCCAGCAGGTTCAAATTTATGGGGTAATAGAGTTATTTTAACAACATACCCAGGCCAAGCAGGAATTAGTCCAACTAAATTGAATTGGGGTGCAACAACACCACAAGAAAGAGGTCCAATTGTTGCATCAAGATCTCCTTCAACTATTAAATTGAGAAATGCTATTGGTGCGCATTCAGGTTCTTATAGTATTTATCACGCATTGGCTGTTGCAATTAATGATTTACCTGTTAATCATAAACCTGATTATACTAATGCTGAACCACCAGTTCAAGTTGGTCCATATCCTCAATGGGGTGATCCAGAAAAAATCGTTTCATTAGATCCTTATGGTGCATTGGCTCCTTGGTTATTTGCTGATACTAATTTAGATGTTAGACCAACCATTGCAATTACAAAGGCAAATATGCAATTATCAGAAATTAGAGATGAAGTTAGAGAAGGGAAATTACAAGTTGATGGTAATATTGTATTAAATAAAGAAGGTGATTTAGCCGTTACTAAAGTTGCAGTTGAACCAGTTTGGTATTTACCAGGTGTTGCCAAAAGATTTGGTATTACTGAAGCTAATTTAAGAAGAACATTATTTGAAGATACTGGTGGTTCATATCCAGAATTAATTACAAGAGGTGATATTAAAATCTTTTTACCACCAATCGGTGGTATGACTGTTTATATTTTTGGTGATCCTGCTAAAGTTAGTGATCCTGATTCTAAATTAGCTTTAAGAGTTCATGATGAATGTAATGGTAGTGATGTATTTGGTTCAGATATTTGTACTTGTCGACCTTATTTAACTTTTGGTATTAGTGAAGCAGTTAAACAAGCACAACAAGGTGGTTCAGGTGTTGTTATTTATTTTAGAAAAGAAGGTAGAGCATTAGGGGAAGTTACCAAATATTTAGTTTATAATGCAAGAAAGAGAGGTGGGGATTCTGCTGCAACTTATTTCAAACGTACTGAAGATATTGCTGGTGTTAAAGATATGAGATTCCAAGTTTTGATGCCAGATATTTTACATTTCTTAGGGATTACAAGAATTGATAGAATGTTAAGTATGTCTAACATGAAACATGATGCTATTGTAGAACAAGGTATTCCTATTATTGAAAGAGTTCCAATTCCTGATGAAATGATTCCACCAGATTCAAGAGTTGAAATTGATGCTAAGATTAGCAGTGGTTATTTTACTACTGGTAAGGTCATGACTGAAGAAGAATTAGCAAATGTTAAAGGTAGACAATGGGAAGATATTGATCATTAAATTGGTATTATTATAGAAAGTTTTATAGTTCTTTTTGATAAATTTATTTTTTTAAATTAGTACTTGTGTTTATAATTTAACTATAGTATTGAGAACTTTTTGTAAAGAATAAGCTTATAATGAAATTTTAAAAGAAAAAATTTAGCTTGAACTTTATTAATTGTAGGACTGTAATTAAAAAAAAAATTTCAAATATTGAAATATTGAAATCCAGTTGTTAACAAGACACAAACACCCCCATTGCAATAAATTTAATTATAATGTTTTTCATTCTGCTGCTATATTTTGTTAAGTTATGTCTATAGGTACACACCTATAATATACTGTAAGGTATGAATGTTTTAATCAGGATATATGATTGAAGTTTATCAGGGCTAGTGGTGGACTCATAACTTATGTTAAAATTACAGAGATAGGTTTGTTTACTAATCCGGTATTAAAAAAGGAATACAAGAAAAAGCGGAAGGTTTAAGACATTGGATATTCAAAAATAATTTTTACTTTACTTACATCAATGCTTTAAATTTGACAGTTTAGGGGGGTTCAAGTTGGATTCAATAAAGTTTTTACAGCTTTATCTCTATACTAAGCAGGCTACTAAAACTTAAGGACTGCTTAAAGTCTATGGGACATGTGACAATCAATCAGTATGCTTATAACTATAGAGATTAATATAACTATATACATTCTATTAAAGAAAGTTTTTGCAATTGAGTCCTAAAAAGGCTTCTTGAATTTTTTTGAGAACCACCGCAATTTTTTTTGAAAAGACGATCGAGATCATCTCACTGACCTGAAAAATTAGAGTTTTTTTTTAGTAGGGTCAAACAAGAAATTATGACAATTGGCTAAACTCTCAGCGATTTTAAGTTTGGTATGAAACTATCGTCAGAACATCTTTCTAACCGTACCGCATTTGTTCTCTACCTTGAAAAAAAAAGTCCAGAAGTCCTATTTAATGCATGCAAAACAGTCGGACGAGTTATTTTATTAACCTCTACAGGCGTGCCGGCTCGTTGAACGCCCCCTATAGCCCCTATAGTATTTATATATGTTACTCCATGGAAGTCTGAAAATTAAGGAGAATAAAGTTTGCTCAGGGTTCATGGTTCTTGCAATAAGGTTGAGACGTCTTACTTTGGTTATATAATTTGACTTTATTGCATGATCACGATCGAGTGTTATGCTCTCCATGGTTATAGAGCCTTACTGACTCTGATGCATAGAACTGTATCTAAGCTCAATTGCTTCTACTTCAATCTATTATAATATATTTTGCAGTACGTGGAAGTTGAATCTACCCATTGAAATAGATTGATCATCAACAACCTTATATCTTCCAAATTCATCAATAATATCTTGACCATATAACTCTGCTACCCATGAATCATGACAATTATCAGTATCAATATATTTATAGTAGTCAATAGTATGCCAGATGACAGGCATTTAGCAACACTTTTGATAGATGTACAACATTGTACATGTTGTACCAATAAAAATCCATAATTACTACGGAATAACCTATAGTAAACTTGGCCTGGGTTCAATTTAGACTTGGACTGTTAAAAATTGGTTTGTATCCATCACTGAATAGTGTCTTAGCTTAAAAATATTATTAATCCTGCGAATTTACTTAAACCAAAAACATGTGTATCTTTGATATATGTTGGGAGTTTCAGTGATAGTTATAAGTATATTTATAGTTTGTATTCCTTTCATGTATTCCGTCTTTCTATGTATACACAACCACAGACAGACAATTATATATTAATTGAATTACTTTTAATTATTCTACTTTATTATATTCTTATTTATAATACTAAATTAACGATTCTGAAGAATATACCGAAGTTACGAAAGTACCAATTACTAAACCCGAGACTAAGCACATACAGTATACTATAGTTATAACAATTAATATATATCATGTACTCATAACGATACAACCTTCGCGCATTGTACTGTAATACCGATCTGAAATATTTATGCATAAAATGTCTTGACCAGCGAACTAACGGCGTGATTTTGAATTTATTGGATACACCATGATCAAGGTTTTCAACGAGCATATTACAATTACGAAGAATGGTTGTAGAGTTCGTATTCTGTGTATAAAATAATGACGAAGTAACTATATAAGTTAAGCTACAGATTAGAATCAAGAAACCCACTGTCAATAACAACTCTATATATATATATATTGAAATTCAATAGCTTTTCAAAAAATGATGATTCTAAATAAGGTTCATGCAACTAATTAATACCACCATCATTTACATGAATATATATAAGCTGCAGTTTTTTCTCAAATGATCCATAAATTATTATAGAGTGACGGATTAATAATAATCCATACCTGCTGAATAGCTACAGTAGTTGTGCATGTATAAATGTACAATTATACATGGATCGATGTATACACATTTCTCACAGAGGTTTTTTTACTTCATGCTTTGAACACAAAAAAAAAAAAAATTGTGGTGTCTTTAAAAAGTTAACTCCAATTAGCCTAGACCAGACTTCATATTATGTATCATCCATACTAATTCAGCCCATTGATAATGTACAAGAAAAAACAACTTGTACCATGAAATATTCTAAACTTGAAGCCAATCCTTTGGCCTTGTGAATTGATACTTCAAAGTTTACAAATAGGTTCTTGCATTACATCAACTGCTTTTTTAGATCGATTGGATATATAGCCGTTTATAGCAAACTGCTAGGAAGAAGATCTATCAAACAAGGTTTGATTGAAATTACACAGGCGTTAAACCAGGTTGTTCAGAGAAATACGAATACACAGTATCTAAATGGATTCGAATGATATGACGAATTCGAGAGTTCCTGAAATATAGTCTTTCCATGTCCTCTCAAAGAAGCGTAGGATGAAATAGAGTTATAATATATATAATATAGAAAGAAACTTGTTGTTTAGTCATAGTCCTGGCCTGACCTAAAGTTGCATCAATTCATAAGAAAATTCAGTTAATTAATAACAATGTTTCATTGAGTATATACCTTAAACATTACCGTGAAAATAATACCTAGTATGCATTTCATTTGATACACTGCAAAGTAAAAAATAATAATAAACTGACAACTAGTTTTATTGAGAAAATATCTTAATTATAATATTGAGTCACAAAAGACATATGTATATTATCGAGCTTAATTGATCAATGGTATACAGTAAACAAAAATCTGTTGTAATTTTTACGCGTGATATGCTATAGAAGAAAACACAGAAACTATAGGAAATTTTGAATTAAGAGATGAAATTACTTATAATATTTACATATAAACAGCTCACAGAGGAGTCAAACTTGACACCAAGTACTTTATGAACTTTAGTAATAATAATGAAGAAGAGATTTGTCAATCATGCTATGTGGAGATCCTAAAGATCACTTAATTCAACAATGTGAACTAGCTAGAACTAAAGAAGTAAGTGCAATGTACCTGTTTGAATGAGCTTCATCTAATGATACATCAAGTAAAGCTATCAAGTTATGATCTAGGTTGTAAGTATTTGGCAGTACTTAAATTTTGATATAAATAATGTATACATGTTAAAAACTGCTATTTTATTTCTGTATGTCTCACATTTTTAGCATCCAATCATCATTGATTGAGCATTTACAATATTTACAATAACTGCAACAATTATATAAAGGTACTTCAACACGCTATTTGACTGAGCATTAACTGAAAATATACATAAAGACCCGGAACCACCATTTGCAGCTGGAATAGATTAAATTGTCGCAAGCTCAGGAGCTTCAAAATATTACAAGATATCAGCAAATATAAATCTAACAAAATCGGAGCTTGGAAACCTAATCGTAGGGGTTGCGGTTTAGCTACGAGTTGCAAAGGAATCTCAGTACTCTTCTGGGTTAGAGCTGAGATTTCGGTATCTTGTGGGGTCAAGATCTCTTGATCTACTAAGTTATAAGCATAAGCTAGATCTAGGAGGCTCGATGACTATTGACAAGTGCATGTATTATTCTAGTCATACAAATTTGTCGCTAACTTGATTAGTCTATAACAACCAACACGAAAGTAGAGAACATGAAATTTTGTCTAATAAGAATATACATCCATAGATGGCAAAAACCTGGTCCTGTATAGATCTACAGTTTCAATTGCAATATTAATTGTTTAAGATCAAGTAAGTATCAAAAGCTATTTTAATATAGGTATAAAATGAATCCCTCATATAAACTAATTAAATATGAGAAGAACTATCAATTAGCTAATGCAATGTAGAGAGACTTGTAAACCTCAACTGTCATATTATATCTACGCTCCATTCAGATTTGTCAAGAATATAAAGTCAATGGCTGTGGTAATGTACCATGTCTTTTTATCAAGCTGAGAATTTAGCGTTCCAATTTCACAATCAAAACATTCTTATCATATGCAACTTTTCGATTTGTAAAAAACTCAAGTGTAACTTGCCAACTCATACAACCCCACAGTTTACACTTTTCTTTATTAAATCTGCAAGTCAATCTCATTACGAATACAAGTTCCCCACAAATCTACCACTCCATTGTTACGTCTGCAACTGATTGATCTGTTCAATTTTAAATACAAGCATAAAAACTCTGAACCAATTCTTATAAAAACCAAAGGTAATGTTGTAATCCTATCAAGCCAATACACCACAAACCCCAACGATTATTTTGTTTAAGTTCAACTCTCCCCTCTCATTCATCAAATCTACACATCGAATTGCATCAAAAATTTTGCACACCAACTTCAACAAAACACTTCAACCATTCGCCACAAAAGATTCGCAAATATAAGCATAAAAAATAATATTTATTAAAAAGCGTGCAGAATAAAACACATAAAATACTAATAAGTAAAACCTTCTTTTTTTTGTTGTTGTATAATAAAAACCTTGTACACCATCACCCTTGATTTAAAATAAATCAAACTATTTCAAATAACTTGATATAATAAACCAAGCCAAGCCAAAAAATGGAGACATCCATTAAATGACTTAGAAACATTTTCGGTGAACGATTTGTGGACCACTCCTATTAATTAGTTAGTAACATTTTCTTGCAAGAATTTTTTGGTGATGTTTTTTTTTTTTTTTTAATATTTGATTTTGAGCTCGGAGCCCGGAAGATCGATATCAGGGTTTTAAGCAGTGATATTTTTTTACCAAAGATTGTTCCGGGTATTTACAAAAACACATCAAATAAATATTAAACACCATCCAAAAAACCCATAAAAGGGTTGCAACATACTCGTCGTATTCTGCTTTTGAGATCCACATCTGTTGGAAAGTACCAAGACTTGCCAAAATACTACCACCAATCCAGCTTTACAAAGTTAGTATCATATCATTGATTGTTAAAGTTTGGTTGGTTATTAAACCATTGGTTAAAGAAATAGTTCATATTGAGGAGTTTTAGCGTTTATAAACACTGATTAAAACCTCAACACCACTAATTCTTCTAATCCAATAGAATATCAACCAATAGTTATAGTTGTCTATGCTATTATTAAAATTTTAAAGAAAAAAAAAACAAATTCTTTTTCTCTTCAAAACCCCAACAATAACAAAAATTCAACTAATAGCCAATAAAGGAATAAAACATACACAGAGTATTTTCTTTCAGGAGGAGCAATGATCTTAATCTTCATTGAAGAAGGAGCCAAAGCAGTGATTTCTTTTTGTAATCGTTCTGGTAAACCAGCATATAAAGTAGTACCACCAGACATGACAATGTTATTATACAATTCTTTTCTAACATCAACATCACATTTCATAATGGAGTTGAAAGTAGTTTCATGAATACCTGGAGATTCCAAACCCAAGACTGAAGGATGGAATAATGCTTCTGGAGCTCTGAATCGTTCATTACCAATAGTAATAACTTGACCATCTGGTAATTCATATGATTTTTCCAATGATGATGATTGAGCAGCAGTTTGTAATTCTTGTTCAAAATCTAAAGCAACATAACATAATTTTTCTTTAATTTCTCGAACAATTTCACGTTCTGCAGTAGTAGTGAATGGATAACCACGTTCGGCCAACAATTTCATCAAATTATCAGTTAAATCACGACCAGCTAAATCAATTCGTTTAATAGCATGTGGTAAAGAGAAACCAGCGTAAATTGGAACAACGTGAGTAACACCATCACCAGAATCTAAAACAATACCAGTAGTTCTACCAGAGGCATATAATGACAAAACAGCTTGAATAGAAACATAGAAAGCTGGAGCATTGAAAGTTTCAAAAATGATTTGAGTCATTTTTTCTCGATTTGATTTTGGATTAACTGGAGCTTCAGTTAATAAAACTGGATGTTCTTCTGGAGCAACTCGTAATTCATTATAAAAAGTATGGTGCCAAATTTTTTCCATATCATCCCAATTGGTGACAATACCGTGTTCAATTGGATATTTTAAGGTCAAAATACCTCTTTTAGATTGCGCTTCATCACCAACATATGAATCTTTTTGATTCATACCAACCATCATACCTGGATGTCTGGCACGACCAACAATAGATGGGAAAACAGCTCGTGGAGCATCATCCCCGGCAAAACCGGCCTTACACATACCGGAACCATTGTCAATAACTAACTACATTTTTGTTAATAAAATTTCTCAATTCGTTAATAAAGTGAACGTACAGCAGCGACTTCGTCTTCCATTTTTGATGTTTTATTTGTTGAATATAGATATTAAAAAAAAGATGGGTTAGAAAAAGGGAAAAGGAAAGAGAAAAAAAAGAGAGAGAGAAAGAAAAGAGGGAAAGAAAAAAAAGGGAGGGAAAGAGAAAGAAAGAAAATCGACGTGTCAACTGTTAAGTACACTGCAAAAGCGTTACACCGCCTTTTTTTTTTTCACTAAAGCTTTATTTATATTGGCCCACGGGAGCAGTTAAAAGTAGTGCTGCAAAGTTCTAGCGCACGCAACGGAAACTTACGACTGAATCGGCACTTTTTATTTGTTTTTTTTTTGTGTGTTTTTTTTTGTTGTTATCAATGTCGTTGTATTGGTACAATTGAAGTGGTTAGCAATGAAAAAGTGGCGCTGATTGTTCCCAACAGTGCAATCGAGGAGGGTAACCCCCCTTAGTAGTGTACATAAATGAACTTTTTTTCCCAGCCACTTTGTTTTTGATTGAAATTTCACCCCTCTTTTTTTTCCATCCTGGATTTTTCAAAGTTTTTGGGCTTGTTTGTTTCGCTTGGTTGCTGATGTGGGTTGGCACACCGCTTGAGCAAGTACTCCCAGTACCAGTGGTATATACTATGTTCTATTTTTATCAGTACAGCTTTTTTATCAATCACACTAAGGTTTGGGGGTTATTAAATCTTGTTTCTTTACCATCAATTTACTATTATAAGATTTGAGGGTTAAAGTATTATAACGGTGCGGCTTTTTCAACTGGGCACTGCTAATTTAAAGGGTGGATTAACCAGACCGCCGATAAGATCTTTCTATAGCGGATATATCCATATTTACGATGATATGCCTCAAAATCTGGTGCGGCTAGAGATTTTACAAGGCTTAAACAGAATTAATTGCAGGATCGATCTAATCTTAACGAGGTTGTTGTATCTGTTGAAAATTTTAAAATTAGACTATGGACTGAACATATTAGTATACTGTATAGTAGGTAAATTTATTAGCAGAATTGAAGACTTGGTGAAGAATAGGGAGGTTAGTAAACAGGGGGGGGGGGGGGGTTATTGCAGGTGTACAGCGTTCAAAAGTTTTGTCATAGAATCACATCATGATGCTTCGGGACAGTTTAAACTCTAAATTCTTAATTGATTAATCCATGGTATGAAAAAGATCTAGTTAGATATATTTATTCAAAAAATGCTTTTCCATAATGCCTGATGTTATATTAGATTGGTAAATTTGTTCTAGATGAAGAATGAATTTTCGAGTATTTTTTACCAGTACTATTTACACTACTATTTACACTACAATTGATTTATTTGAATAGTACTAGCCAAGGATATTGGCACTGAATATGCATGCCAGTTGATACTGGGTTCTATAGTTATAATACCAGTTTAAACTCTAAATTCAGCCTTAAATTCCAAAAATCACTATTCAATATCTCTCTACTAATTCGGTTCATATAAAGATCCTAGTCAACTAAATTACCATCCACCTGGATCTTTAGTACATGTCCCTTGACGCCTGTGTTGAATTATTCCTATCAGTTATGGTTCCCAACCTTGAAACTTTCAGGGCGATTTATTTGCCACCACCAAATCGCCCAAAAAATCAATTTGTTGCGTTCACCTCAAATTGATCCCTCCTGGTTCATTCTTATCCTATAATCTCCAATATAATTATAGAAGTTTAGGCCCATTGGTGGCCTATAGTATACTAGAACAAACTTCCAAGTAGAAGCTTTAAACCTGACTTCAACTAGTCAACAAACTCTCCTTATTTACAGAGACCTTGAAAAATTACCCCTTGAAATTTCTAAAGCTCAATTGATTGTTGCTTCGAATTGAAAATTAATAAGCTGATGAAAATAAAAAAAAGATCAACCCCTTAAAATTTCAGTTAATTAATTAATAGATTTTGATCTGCTTGATGACGCCTGTGGTTCCAAATTAAACTCGCTTGAGCTGGAATACAAGTTGAGAAAATTCGGAGTTGGGACCCGGTTCCGGGAGACGGAGATTGGATAAAGCCGTGGAGAGAAAAAAAGGTTGAATCAACTTAGAACACGTTGCACGTAGCGTTTTGTGGTAGTTGGAATAATTGGAGTAATTAAGCTGCAATGGGAGCCGTTAATCTATAACGGTTGTAAGACTTGGAGTTTCTGATTACAGTGGTAGGGTTTTGGTACCATAAAGCCTATCCAGTTGGTATCATCATTAATTGGTTATTTTTTATTCCACATACGCTGTTTCAATTGGAATAGAATGGCTTACTAAAAACTCATGAGTTTCCTGTACTGAAAAAAGCGTTATCCTGTTTTCAATTTTTTGAAAGCTGATGATATTTCTGTGCTTTTATAGCTGTTGGCTATATTAGCGGAGCTAGCTAGAGCGCACAACTAACATGTATTAGTTACTGGCCCAATATACATAATTAATTTAACTCAACTAATATCGATCAAAAATTTTCATAAGCATGCAGCTTAGGTTTATCCATTGATTTGTGGCTAGTTGGGCTGAGTATGAATTGATCAATCATAATACTGATTTGTGATGGTATGAAAGTAGCTAGTATTTCAATTATTTTTGAATTTGTAAGAATCTTAATAGTACAGTAGATACAAACCTAAGAATATTGAATTATAAGCAACACCATCAATAGAGCAAAAGAATTGATAAACTTCTATGACAGGTATTTCAGTAACAAATTAATAGTTCGAACCTAAATATATTATTTAATTAGGATTTATTCGAATTGGTTTCTAAAACTGTTAGTTTAATAAAATGTTTGCATGATTCTATACACATTTTATAAAAGGAAAGTTAAAAGCTAATATGTTTATAAGATTCCAGCCCGCTTGGACTATTAACCAACTACTAGAAATCTACAGGTAAATTTGTGAATTCTCAACACCAACAACCGATAAGTCTATGCATCAATAATTTATCGGATCAAGCTCTCAGTGTTCCCGGCCGAAAATTTTGAATTATATTCAGAGCTTCAAAGCAGGCTATCGCCTAAATATATATCAGTCCAGAACTAGAGAATAGGGCATGCAAACCTTTATATCTTGTTAATCTCTAAGACCCTTATATTGGCTTTTAGTGGTTTCATCTGCATTTCACTTGCCGTGTGTTTTTCTAATTTTAGGTTTATAATTTCAATGTTAAGGTGCCTAATGCTTACTTTATTGGGCGCTTCCTCTATGAAATATGCCTGTCCGAGCTCTACAAATCGATAACAAATGTATTCGCAAAAAAATCAATAAAACCAATTCACAAATTAATTTTTAGAACGTAACTATATATGAATCACTGCATGAATAAAATGCCTTAATCATAAGTGGGGGGTTTTTTGAGTTGAAAAAAAAAACGCGTCAAGGTCGCGCGTTCGCGTAAAAAAGAATCCTGAAATTAAATAATCACAGAATAATTCATTCAACCTCTTTAAGTAACAACCAACGTCCATTCACTCGATCGGCACTTTAGCGCCATCTATTTCATAACACCTAACATATTTCCCAGCAAGAAAAAAGCTCTTGTATATCTAAAACTTTCACATAACAACTAACCAGATTAAATTGAATCTAACTCATATGTAGATAATGTAAATCATAATCTTTTTCGCTAGGCTCTAAAACCATTTCACTATTCAACTCTAGAACCTCCCTCATCATCATCTGAGATAACTTTTTCTTCTCAACAATCAGCAGATATTCCTCATCTCCTTCAAAATCCTCAATTCTTTCATCTCCAAATTCAAAGACTGATCCTCCAGGCATTAACGTAGCAAAATATTTATCATTACCTTTACCATCTTGAATAACAAAAACTTGACCATCTTCTGTAATTTCATCATACAACTCCAAAATTTCTCTATCACTGCTATCATCAACTGTAATAAATTTTATACATTCTTCTAATATTGTATGATATTTGTTTCCATCCTTGTGGTTGACTAAACGCTCATCAGGGAAAATATCATTTCGAAAAGTTTTGGTACATTCGTTTAAAACTAATAAAAAATGTGTAATCCAAATATGTTGTTTTCGGTTTAAATAAAATAGTTCACTAAAAACCCATGGATTTGAAGTATCAAAAAGGGTGAGGAAATCTTTTTTTAAAGTTTTGACAGTCGATGATAGTTTTGTATTTTTATAGTTGTTGGTTATTGATTTTTGTTGGAGGTTGTATCGTTTGATTGTAAAATATTTTGATGGCCCCCGTCTCTCGCGATAAATTGATGCTAGCCTGAGTGGAGAGATATTTACTCTCTCTAAGGTATCTTGGAATGCAGAGAAAGTAGCTGGCGGTGGTGGTCGACGAATTACAGGTCGCATTATTCCGTAAGTAGTTTTTAAAGTACCATCTATGTGTTCAGTTAAACTTGCAATAATGACCTTGCGCTCATATGGCTTGGTAGAGTTGACTGAGGTAGAAGGTGAATTGGTGGGCCAACTGGATGGTGACTTTGGTGGTGAGTTATCTGGTGGAGCAGGCGAATCAGGGGTTGGCGATGGTGAGGGAGTATCAGGGTCTCGCGAATTAGATGCATTAATAGAACCCATTGGACAATTTCACAAATATAATATAATATATGTTATTTATTTATTTTTTTGTCACTATTCTTTGTTTGTTTCGAGGCCTCGATGTAACTACCGGTATTTTTTTTTTTTTTCAGGACAAGGCTATAGTTATTAAATTGTAATTCAGATTTGTGGATATATCTATAGTTTAGTAAATCGTGTGAAGATAGATTTTGACGTTTTCTTATTGAATGGGTAGAGAATGGTCGAATTTGACACCATTATATACATAACCTTACAATTAACCAAACCTAGTTAATCAAATTGGGCAGGCTAGTTGGATCAAATAGAATATTTTTTTAGTGGGCCAGGTTTCGATTATTTTATATAGATTAGCCAATTTAGATCGCAATCAAGTCATGAAACCTAGTTAAGAGAATTTTTCTTTAATTTCAAATACCATGTCAATTATTAGGCTGAACTCTCTGTATACACACATTAAGATGGAAGTAATTCCGTATTTAATGCATGACATCAATTGTTCACCTGTCATTACAATTAATCAGTCTTTAAAATCTATCAGATGATTGGAGCTAAAAAGGTTAACGACCAACTGTTAACATCAACGCAATAAGTTGACCATTCCTGCCATGGTCAGCAGCCATAGTAGTATGATTACAACTAGACACTCGGACAAGAGTGTCAAGTTAATGAGGCTTACAGATTTGGTTAGACTATAAGTCTATATTTAGTATGAGGTTTAAAGATTCTAGTTTTGAGGTGTCGACTGGAAATGATATCTGCACGTGCCTTGAAATTTAAAGCTACAGTTCAGGCAACGCTAAAATATGCAAGTGGCGATCCTATCCAGTTTTGACGTACCCTTAATTAAGCTGCACAACTAAAATGCATTATACTCCATGATGATAACGGTGCTCTTTTCTCAATTAGGAGGTAGTTTTAGCTAGTCAGTCGTATAGGTCCAAATCCAATACTCAATACTCACCATACCAGTCATCAGTACTATATCATCAATATTATTCATATTATTACTACATGACGATAACGGTCTCTTTTCTCAATTAGGAGGTAGTTTTAGCTAGTCAGTCGTATAAGTCCATAATCTATAAAGTGAGATTGTGATATATAATTACAAACAACAGAGAGGGGGACACTAAAGCTACCTATTATCATCAAAAATACCAAATTCCACAACCTTACCAACCACCCCACACCATCAAACAATGTGTGCACCACCACCATCACCTCAACCAACCTTTCAATATAGTGAATTTGCTCAACCCCAACCACAACAACCTCTGCAATATACTCTCAGCGGAAGTCATATATAATATTTGTATTAGGGTTACGGTATTATGATCAAAACTTTTTTTTGGAAGGAGAGAGGGGAGCAAAGGGACGTTCAGTAACACTGTTCTTTCTTGTTCTGTAGGTACCAATTAAGTAACCAATAAACTCCAGGTGTCAAAAAAATATAACCCCATACCTCTATGGATAATTAGATAAAATATAAGCGTTAAATTGTTAGTATAATCTTCTCTACAACTGATAGTTATATAAATTCCCTTAAGTAGGACCTTTAAACTATATCTTTGATATAACTGAGCTCTTTCAGGTATCGCTTCCTTGGGGATGTGGGTAGATCGATGTTTAATGTATGTTTTATAAATTATAGATAACAAATCAAAGCTACAATAAATTACTATTTTTTCTAAATACGGAAATAAAATAAATCAGCATGATCACATGTACAAGATAGTTCAATAGCAATATTTGTTAGAGAGAAGTTCTCAAGTTCTATATATAGTTCAAGTCAATTGATCAACTTAAGAAGCCCAATTACCTTTAAAAGTCCACCTAAATCTGCCGGCCCAGCTTTTTAATAAATTTCACGCATTGAGTTTTTACCTCCACACTTTTCAAGCCACACCCATTGTGGCTGATGCATCTATGAGCAGCTGTTTATCAATTGAGGTATCAATCAAACCTGTGTGTAGCTAAAATGCAGCCGAACCATTTAATTCAAGCCCATTTACAGTCCAATTACTCAATCTGTACTGGTATAGACCTAAAATAAGTGAAAACAATTTTGAATTATAATCATAATTCAATAGTACATAGTACTCGTTGCAATCATGAATCAATCTATAGTACAACAGTACCAGCTGATTTACCGTTATATATATAATAGCTCGAGATCATATTCATTAAAATGTCGATTCGAATCGATCAAGATTGCTCATAATAATCATAAACTCCACTGAGTAAATAGAATAAAAAGTATCATCACAAAAATATGATTAACTACACAAAATCAATAAACTCAATTCTCTACAATTCACTACAAAGACAATAATTCATAATAACTCATAATTTAATAAAACAATGTACATAAATAATTTAAAGATAAATCTATTCTTCAGCTTCAACTGGATCACAAGAACAGAACAAGTTCAAGTCACCATAAGTATCATCTAATCTAGTAACAGAAGGCCAGAATTTTCGCTCTCTCAAATAAGGTAATGGATAAGCAGCTTGTTCTCTAGTATAAGGTCTATTCCAATCAGATTGTAATAAATCTTGTTGAGAATGAGGAGCAAATTTCAAAACATTAACTTCTTTATCAACTTTACCATCTTCAACTTCTTGAATTTCTTTTCTAATAGAAATCAATGCATCAACAAATCGATCTAATTCAGCAACAGATTCTGATTCAGTTGGTTCAACCATTAAAGTATTAGCAACTGGCCATGACATAGTTGGAGCATGGAAACCATAATCTTGTAATCGTTTTGCAATATCAATAGCTTCAATACCACAAGTTTGTTTGAAACCTCTAACATCCAAAATAAATTCATGAGCACATTTATTTTCAGCATTAGTATATAGAATTGGATAATGCTCACTTAATCGATCTTTCATATAATTAGCATTTAATAAAGCTAATTGAGTTGCTTTCTTCAAACCTTCAGCACCCATACCTTTAATATAACTCCAAGAAATTGGTAAAATTGAAGCAGAACCCCATGGAGCAGCAGCAATAGCTTTAATAGATCTTGAATCTCGTTGCATATCAACAATTTCATGATTTGGTAAAAATGGTTCTAAATGAGATTTAACACCAATTGGACCCATACCTGGACCACCACCACCATGAGGAATACAGAATGTTTTGTGTAAATTTAAATGACAAACATCAGCACCAATTTCACCTGGAGAAGTTAAACCAATTTGAGCATTCATATTAGCACCATCCATATAAACTTGACCACCTCTTGAATGAACAATATCAATTGCTTTTTTAACACCTGGTTCAAAGACACCAAAAGTTGATGGATAAGTAATCATAACAGCAGCTAATTGATCCTTATATTTTTCAGCTTTTTGTTCCATATCAGCAATATCTAATTCACCATTTGCAGTACATTTAACTGAAACAACTTTTAAACCACACATAGCAGCAGAAGCTGGATTAGTACCATGAGCTGATACTGGAATTAAACAAACATTTCTTTGAGTTTCACCTTTTGATTCCAAATAAGCTTTAATAGCTCTTAACCCAGTATATTCACCAGCAGCCCCAGAATTTGGTTGTAAAGAAACAGCATCAAAACCAGTAATATCAGCCAAATCATTTTCTAATTCTTTTAATAGAATGGTATAACCTTTAGCTTGGTCTCTTGGAGCAAAAGGATGAATTGAATTTAATTCTGGCCAAGTAACTGGAACCATTTGAGTTGTTGCATTCAGTTTCATAGTACATGAACCTAATGGAATCATACTATTTGCTAAAGATAAATCTTTTTGTTGTAAATGATGAATATATCTTAACATTTCAGTTTCAGAATGATATTTATTAAAGACTGGATAATTTAAAATCTTACCTTCTCTAATAAATTCTTTTGGTAATGATGCAAAAGATTCTGGTAATGATGGAGCTTCAACATCAAAGATTTGAGCCAATGATTCCAAATCTTTAGCAACAACAGTTTCATCTAATGATAATGAAACAGTTGATTCATCAACTTTATATAAATTAGTTCGATTTTCTAATGCTTTTAAAATATATTTATCAGCATTACCAACATTAATAGTTAAAGTATCAAACCAATTTTTATTAACAATTTCATGTTTAGTTGAAATAGCACCGGCTAAAGTAGTAGTAGCAGTATAAACTTTATTGGCAATATTTTTCAAACCTTCTGGACCATGATAAACTGCATACATTGCACTCATATTAGCTAATAAAGCTTGTGCTGTACAAATATTTGAAGTAGCTTTTTCTCTTTTAATATGTTGTTCTCTTGTTTGTAAAGCTAATCGATAAGCTGGGTTACCCAATCTATCCTTTGATTTACCAATAATTCTACCTGGCATTTTTCTTTCAGATTTTGCAACTGCAAAGAATGCAGCATGTGGACCACCATAACCAAATGGAACACCAAATCGTTGTGAATTACCAAAGACAATATCAGCATTAAATTCACTTGGAGGTTTTAAAACAGTTAAAGCCAACAAATCAGTAGCAACACTAACAACACCACCATTTGCATGAACTTGTTCACTTAAATTTTTCCAATCATTTAATGAACCATTAGTTGCAGGATATTGAATACAAACACCAAATGCATCTTTTGTAAATTCTTTTGGTAAACCAACTTGAACTTTAATACCAAAATCTTTAGCTCTTGATTGTAAAACAGTTAAAGTTTGAGTATGAACACCTTCATCAACATAATAAACTTTTCTTTTACCCTTCAATTGATGGAATGACATGATCATAGCTTCAGCAGCAGCAGTAGCTTCATCCAATAAACTACTATTAGAAGTTGACATACCAGTTAAATCTGATACTAAAGTTTGAAAATTAATTAATGATTCTAATCGACCTTGAGAAATTTCTGGTTGATAAGGAGTATAAGATGTATACCATTCTGGACATTCCAAAACATTTCTTTGAATAACTGGTGGAACAATTGTACCATAATAACCTTTACCAATAAAAGTTCTATAAATATCATTTTGTGATGCAATTTCTTTTAATCGTTGAGTTAATGCTGATTCTGCTAAACCATTTTTTGGTTCAACATTTAAAGGTCTATTGATTAAAATATCTTTTGGAACAACTGATTCAACGAATTTTTCAATATTTTCATGACCAACAGCTTTTAATAATTTGTTGTAATCTTCTTTTGAACTTGTACCATTGTGTCGTCTTGCATAAGTATCTAATGGATCAACTACTGATGATGTGAATTTAGTAATTGTAGTTGAAAAAGATCGAGTTGCTAATCTTGACCCGAGTCTTAGTCTAGATGCGTTTAACAAAGCACGACCAGACATTTTTTATTTATTTATTGTATAGTGATTGAGTTTAATAAGAAGAAAAGAAAAATAAAAAAAGAGGAAATTAGATATTTATAAGGAAACTTTTCAAGGCACGAGAAAGAAGAGAAGTAAAAAAAAAAAAAAATGAACTCAGCACGGTTCTTTATTTTTTTCTTTCAATTGATTGACTGGGGATGGTATGAGATTAAACTATAGTGGACGGTTTACCATTTCAAGGTCATACATAATAAATGATGTACCGAGTTTAGAAATTTTTTTTTTTTTTGACTCAGTGAAAATAGTGATACATCATGTTGTTGAAAATGAAATTTTTCACCCCATTTTTAATCATTTTTATCACTTTTTTTTATCAACCTTACACTTTGTAGTGTGAAACTTTTAAAAGTGCTGGGTATGGTTTTTGGCGTGGCTAGTAAATCAAATTCATTATCAGTAGATCTGTGCAAAGGGCGCGCGAAGTACCCGGGTTCTTGCTATCACCGCTTGAGCTGCCGTGAATCGGTCAAGGCCGCTAAACGTCGGCGCTCGCTCTGCCAAAAGAGAACAAGTGTGGAGTGGAGCAATGCATGCCATAAGACACTTTATGAATGGACTATTTTGATAAAAAGACGAATGAATGGACAAGTTATCGTTTGATACCTTCCCCACAAAAAAATATGTTCATTATACAATGCAATGCAATGATAGTTGACTATATATTTAGTAGTGATAAATAAATTTATAAATGGAGGAATAAGATAAATAATTATACATGCTTAGTTCGTTTTGGTGAAGCTGGCGACCCAACTATCGGTGTTGCTTTGGGTTCATCTGGATGATGGATGCTAGTATTAGGTATCACTTCTGTAACTGATGGTCTTTTTAATGCATTAAAACTTCTATTTTCATTAGTGTTATTGTTATTATTAGTATGTGTATTAGTAATTTCGTTATTATTATTATTATTATTATCTTCCATTTTAGTATCTTCTTCTAGTTCATATTGACCTTGCAATCTTAGTACCATTTTTTGATAATATTGTTCCAACACTTCTACTTCCGGTACGATTTTATAATCAACTCTTACCAAAAACTCTACTTCTAATAAATTCAATTCAACTCTTGATAACCCACCAACTTTTGCATAATGACTATTTGTACAAAAAGAATCACATAATCCTTTAGATCCAACCATCGCTGCAGTAATCATAAACCGATGCACCGTTAAACTATTTATATTAAAAGTTTTATAAGTAGTACACAACAAATCAATATAATACACAATACTCATTAATACCGATTTTTCTAACGTACAAAATTTTACAATTCGTTTCATATAATCTATTATACTAATACCTGGTGGAGATCTAGAATGGAACCTTGTTAATTGATTTGAATCAAATGGTAATGCATCATTTAATTGAACTAATTCTTGTAACATTGAAGATAATAAGATTGTTAAATGATTCATAGGACAATCAAAAAATGTTTTTGGGATTTTTATAGGTTCTTGTGGTACTGGTGGTGGTGGAGGTGGGTGCTGTTGTTGTGCATCCTGTCGAAGGTTTGCTATTGACGGTTTTGGAGTAGGTGCATTACTATTATTATTTGAATCATTCTTTTTATCCTTTTTATCTTTCTTCCTCCTTAGTAGTTGCATGTTTCTATATTTATGTTGGTAAAGATTTGAAGTGATTCAAAATTTTAACGTTCAAAGGGAAAAAAATTTAGTACTGTCGTGGTATCAAAAAAAAAATTTGGGTTGAGTTAATTGTGCATGAAAAAAAAAAAAGAGGATTAGAAAAGTGTTGTACTTGATTCGTTTACAACACCGGTCACCGATGGTTTATTATGTTGTTTTTTTTAGTTTTTTTATTTTTTTATTGGGACTATTTATGCCTATAGTATACCATTGTTTTTTCCACGCCGCGTGGAACGAGCGTTGACTACGTATTAAGGAGGTCTAGAGCGTGCGGCTTATTATTGCAATATTAATCCGATTTGTGATACTCTTAGAGATGAAGTTCATAATTGAACTGACCGCATTGATGATATATATTAGTATATATGAGTTATAAAGGGATGGATTTGAAAATCTATTAATGTTTACACATAATGTTTTTGTGAGCCATTTTAGGGTTAATTACATGTTTTAATATCTAACCCCTCATATAGAATTGGATTCTTTAGTAGATTATTCCGGCGTAGAAAGTGTACTAATATTCACCTTATACTTTGGATCTTAGCTCATAAAAGCTAATTAATATATTTTAAAGGTCGATTATTTATCAATTATACCCATATCAACAATAATATTCCACTATTTTATGACAAGATATTGACAAGTAGGCTAGAATATATATTTACAATTGTAGAACAGGTAAGCAATAAGTATAGAGATTTTAAATATACTGTTGTAACTTGAAATTGGAAAATTCTAGATATATGCATAATCTATTAACACCAGTACTAATACTATAAAAAGTTAATAAAAAGTAAACGCCTTTTTCTGCCATACCATCAATACTAACAAACACAATGCCCCAAATATAATAGTTGAAGAAGTGAATCCGATCAATTTATCAAACCCAACCAATCCAGCCGAAACATCAGCAGAAGGTAAAAAAGTACCTGCAATAAGTGGACCTGCTAAACTACCCAATCCAGCTAGGAAAAAATTAATACTCAACCTAGAATGATTATCAACCATTCCAAACACTTGAGCTAATAATGCAGGAACCAATGCAGAATAAGTTGAGCACATGATACCATAACTAACTCCAAACAAAACAATCAATACATCAGCATGATTGGAATACATTGAAGGTAACCAAAATGCTAATTGACTAACACCAGTTAATAATACAGTAATCATTAAAATTTTCACTCTACCATACCGATCAGCTAGTAATGCACCAGAAGTTCTACCAAAAAATGAACATGCATTCATAATTGTCAAAATATTGTCAGAAATTTTGGTACTTATAGGTGGATTTAATCTACTTGCAAAAGTTGCAATATAAAACATTGCTGGGAAATACCCCATAACACTTATACTGGTAGCTAAATTGACTAGTAAGAATTTCTTACTTTTTAATACTGTAAAATTCAGTAATATTTGTCGTTTATAATTTGGAAATCGTGGAACAATTGTTATAGTACTGATTACCATCAGTGGTAAATACAAAAACCCTATAATCCTACTAGTCCATTCAAACCCAACTTCATCAATCAGTCTTTGTGTCATAATAGGATACACAATCCCCCCAATACTTGCACCTGCAGCTGTCACACCAGTTGCTATTGCACGTCTTTTTTTAAACCATTCTGTTGGGATTTGCATTGCAATGAAAAAGGTTAATCCTGCTCCTAATCCAAATAATACACCTTGAGTTAAATAAATATGCCATAATTTTGTTGATAATGATAATAACATAAATGATAATGACATTGTTAAAAATCCCAGAATAACTGATATGCGAATCCCCAAGAAATTTATTACTGATACTGATGGGATACATGCTATGTAAATAATAAAAGGTTGTAATGCCCCAATTAATGAAATAGAAGATGATGATTGATCTGTAAAAGTTTCACTATAGTATTTAGAGAATATACCAAAACTTTGAACCATTCCGTAGGTGGTGTTTAATGAGAGAAATGTTCCAATAAGTACAAACCATCCGCCTCCTCCTTCTGGGTAATCATCTATATCATGGTTATAATCTATATGTGTATCAGGGGATTGTGTGTATGTATTATTAGTAGTTTGAGAATTGGTATGATGATGATGTTGTTGTTTAATATTGATAGTATCATTGGTTTCTTTGATCGTTTCTTGAAACTGGTCGAGTTTATGCTGGTTTTTCTCTTCGTCATTCATTTTTATTCCATGTATTTTCTAAGTCAGTTTATCATTATTGAGATCAGCCCACTAGCTAATGCTTTTTCTGTACCTATTATTAGTTGTCTTTAAAGAATACAGAGGCCTTCTTTATCAATATTTTTGTCAAATTATAAGATTTGGTAAATGTTTTAAAGTATAAATCTGATCGATCTTAAATAATTTGACGATAAATTACAAAGCCAAATGTAAAAGTTTTATACAAACTGCTTATGATTTTTTTTTTTTTTTCTATTATAGAGTGAACGGCTCAATTATGTATTTTTACATGCAGCAGCAAAACTCATGACATCTAGCTCGTATACCCCGTTAGTTATTAACTAGACCATTTTGTTACAAATCTTTCGAATCTACCACAATATTCCAATTTCTTGTAATTTCTTGTAGTAATTAACAGATACGGTTATTATTAAGCATAATTTCTAGTCAATTCTGTACAATTTGGTTCTAATTTCTTGGTAAATTTGTCAACCAACTTATAGTCATGGGAATTATTTTTATAATAGGTGTCCGAGCTATGCTTTTTTTTTTGTTACTCGGTATTAATTAATAAACGCTTAGATATCTAAACTAAGAAACTGTAACCTCAGCCTTTTGCGCGGCTTATAAGCGAAAAAAAAAAAAAAACAAAAAAAAAAAAACTTTATTCCATGCTCAAGCAGCGGTAATGAACATTTGATTCAGATCCCCGCATTTTATAATTTTTTGGTGCAGAGTGGAATGGTTTTTGACTAAAGTTGGGCATCGATTGCGCGCCGAGAGGTATTCGATTGTAAGCCGGAGTAAAATATCAAAGAGAATTTTTTTTTTATTCCGCGTGGGGTGGGTTAAGCTAAGCTTTAGAACAAGCTTTTGGAGATCAACAGATCTTTAAGATGATGATGGGGTTGAAGGTTGGTTTGAAAGTGTTAGGATCGGATAGTGGTGATGCTAGCTAAAAGTTCTGGCTGCAGTTTAAAGTACAGGTGTACAAGTGCTTGTAATTCAGGATAATTCAAACTCTGCAGATGATGCTTGAAAAAGAACATATATACGTACACCATAGTCTTGTAGTAAACCTTACCAAATACTTCAAATTGCTTATATGATTTATAAGTTATGATTATGAGATGAGGTTTGAAGTTTGTTTGGGTATTTCGATGCATGATACAGTTGCAACATTATGTACCCACTGCAAACTAACTTTTAAATTATGACAACTATTAAGTATAGATAGCTTCTACAGTAGTTTATATATTCAATTGAGTGCAATACACGATTAATTAAAAATTACCGATTAATTCATACATAGCTATTTTTTTCTAGCTAATGATGCTCTAGTCGGAGCCATAAAAGATCTAACCCTTTTACTGCTGCTGTCCATTGCCACCATACCAACATCGTTATTCATAGTTGTACCTATTGCACTAGCTATGTCAGTATCATGTTTATTAATAACTTTATTAATTAAAGTTGGTCTTGAAAATGTGGAAGACCTAGTAGATGAAATTGTTCTAATAGATGAGTCTCGATTGTTAACGACTAGAAACTTATTAGCAGTGGAAGTTCTGGAGATGATAGTAGAGTCTCTGGGTATGGAGAACCTAGAGTTGATGCTAGAGTTTTTGGGCTTGGTTATTGAAGACATAGAGTCGATAGAATTAGATTTATTACTCCCAGAGTACCTAGAGCTATTAATTGAGCCGATATTTTTTATTGTTTCTAGTTTAGTTTTTTCTTTGGTATAAAGTGATTTCGAGCTGGTATTAGTACTAGTAGCAGTAGATTTCAATGAATCATTATTACTGGGATTTGGATATACTTGATGGGGTATTGATGATTGATGAAGTAGTTTGGAAATGGAGAAATCAATAACTGGGCCATAAACTTTTGTTAAATAGTCTTGTTTTGATTTTGAACTATCGTTTCCACTATCGTCTAGAGGTTTTTGACCGATTCCATTATTATTATTGATGGACGAATCAATAATTGAGGTATTGCAATTAGTTGTTTGATTGGTGGGTATAGCTGAAGTAGCATAACCTGCTTGGTCGTGAATAGTAGATATAATCGTATCAATAGGTTGAGGAATCTGATTCTTGGCATCTAAACCTGAGTTTAAATTACTTTCAGCTAGATTCATGACGGTATTAGTATCAGCATCATCACATTTCACTGTTATAAAATTCTGATCAGTCAAGTTCACTTTTTGACTTGAAGGTGAATAAACTTCCACTTCTTGCCATTCTCCAAAGCTATCGTCATCCTGTTCACTAATTTGTTCACAAACATCAGTGTTATAACTATTGATTTCAACATCTTTAGTATCAAGTCCGTCTTTATTAGTATTATTTTCATTTCCCTTCATTAACAAATCAGCATTATCCAAACTTACATCACCTTTTAACGAATCGGTATCTTTTTTATTAGAAAACAAAAAATCTGCCAACTTCGAAGCAATTGGTGCACTAGACTGAATAAAAGATCCAAATACTGGCGATCTAGCATGATTCATGGTATCGAATGGTGGTGTAAAATATTTTTGAATTTGGTTTGTACATTTTTTCAATACTGATTTGTGAGATTGTGTAGTTGAATTCTGGTGAATTAAAGATATTTTATTGAAATGGGTATTATTATTTGAAATTGATGTGGTATTTAGAGCTTTCGGATTGTTGTTAGTAGAAGGTAAAGCTAATGATGTTCTGGAGGAGAAGTTTTTAACTGGTCTAGGTAAAGAAGTTTGGTGTGAGGCATTGCTACGTCTTCTACTCCCAGTAGTATGAGTAAATGAAGAGTGAGATAGTTGTTCATTAGCTTGATATAAAAATTGAGTATCAGGTCCATTATATTGGTTGGTTGGTTGAATTTGGAGTTCATTAGACTGACTTTCAGATTGAGTCAATTGGGTATCATATTTTTTAAATGAAATGAATGAAGTTCGTCTTGGTAAACTGCTACCACTTTGGTAATACCCCAACCCGGCACTACCTGGTCTACTAAAACTAGGTGATTGATTAGAAGTTTGCCTAATTGGGATACTACTAAACTGATACTCATCATCATTAATCAAATCATTTTCAGTCCTCAATGAACTTTGTTTCGATGAACTAAAGTGAGGCTTTTTAGAGCCAATACTACCACTTTTCATATCATACATCTGATTTTCTGCTCTTGAATAACAATTAATATCATGATTTAATGAGCTTTGTCTTGAATAATAAACACTAGCATCAGTCTGTTGATTGCAACTTGTAAATGAAGAATGCTTTGAAACGTTATTATCATGAACTAATTCACGAATACTGTAACTAGACTGTCTTGTTACATTTATTCTAGTATCATGCCCACCAACTAAATCATATACACTACTAACTTGTGTACTATCATTACACTGTTTACCACCTCTTTTAATAATATCAACAACTTTTTTAGATCTTACAGGAATGCTTGATCTTCTTTTTATTCCACTTCGTTTACTAATAGGAGTTATAATTCTCTGTGGAGTACCAATAAAAGATTTTTGTTTTGCCATTCTTGGTGTTAATTTTCTTCTTTTATTATCATTATTTAATCTATCATCATTATCATTTAATGGTACTAATACATCCCTACATTTACCTTGATTATTACCACGCTTATTATTCCTATGCTTAATAGGTATACTATTCTCACTCTTGATACTCCCACTACTAGCACTCATTCCACTATTACCACTTTGTATCGAACTAACTGGACTCATCACTCCTTCATTAATAGCATAACTTGATACTCGTTTTTCCTCTTCTATTAAAGGTTCTAAAGAAATATCCAATTTTGTTGCATAATGTTCTAGTATTATAAATTCTAATAATTTGTTATATTCTTCAGTTGATTCGTTAAAGTCTCTACCATACCATGAGTTTAATTCTTTATGAGTATCTGATTTTAATTCATTAAAATTTTTGGAGTATTCCATTAATTTTAATGTATGATTGATTGATTTTGAACTGTTTTTTGGACGTTGTAGCACTAGTTTATCGATTTTTTCTGCAAAATCATAGCAATCCATTTTGTTATATTATATTAATTTCATGGAAATACTTATAAAATAATTATAAAATAAAGTTTAAATTTTTTTTTTATGTAACTTATTTTTATTGGCTGGTTATGCTCCTGAAAATGCTTGCTTATACGTTATTGTAATGCCTAGCTTTATTGAAATTATTGTTACTGGATAATTTATTTTATAAATCTGTTTATATGCTATCAATAGTCGTGAATTATTCTAGTGGTGATAAAGCTTCGAATACTGTAATAGCTGGGTCAATAAAAGGTGATTATACAGCTACTGGAAACTAAGTAAACAAATAAAAAGTGTGTGGAAGAATTTCAGTAATCATCGATGATATAATATTACTGCGCTTAAAATGGATGGTACAGGCTTAAAACTACTCCGAGACATAAAAACCGCAATAAAGATTTGCACTTTAAGAATAAAAAGAGCCCAAATTTCCACTGGTGCTTATCTTTATCAACACTTCACAATTTTAATCCACAACCTTATTGATCTAATCATACACAACATCAACAAAATGGATCAAGCCTGTCATAAAGAAGCATGTGCAATTCAGAGTATGTATATCCAGTATCCTAATCCTCGAACCCTTTGAGGAATCTTCATCGACTCCACCTTCTGTATAAATCATATCAAATCTACTACAATAATATGGTTAAATCGTAGGCTCGGTCGTTGGTGAATAAAGTACAATAAATCCACCAATAGAGAGGAGACTTAATGAATCAAAGAAGGCTAACCTTAGAGAAGACTGTATTCAAAAAAACATGTATAATCAAGAAAAATGTGAATCATTAATTGATAAATTAAACGAATGCTGTCGAAAGTTTTATGAACAATATGGTAATGATGCTGATCCACAACCTTTAGCTTGTCCTACTCCTGCAAAACTGGCCGAAAGGATCAAAAATAGACAAAAGAGCTCATAGAGCCAGTAAAAATTAGAAAGAAAAAAAGTTAATGTATTTATTTATTGAAACTGATTAATTATAAAGTATTTTGGAGGCTCATGCATGAAAGCAGATGCATTGAAAACTTTGAGCAGATATATTGCCAACTTAATATGTATTTGTGCTGTTATCGCTATACTCGAATGGTGGTAATGAGCTAGCTTGAGTTCCAATTGAATGTTTTGGTTCCAGTATTATGAAGTAAAAAACGGAACATATTTCAGCTATTTATGTATGAAATGATCAATACAAGAGCTTATTTTAACCTGTTATTTACTACCCATATCTTTAAGACGCTAAATCAGCATCACTGGTTTTATTTGTTGCTTCAATTAATGGGGCCAAGCATCACACTATAATAAATCTAATGGCTGTTGTTAGTTGGTTCATCTGTCTAGAATTCTCGTTTCTGCGTTCATCTATAGTAAAGTTACGGTTTGAACAGCTAATGTGTACTATAGATATATACACATATGACGGTACCAATACTTGAGGTCAAAAAATTAATACAAATTCAATAATCTCGAGTCCAACACAGTTGAGACAGCGTATATATACTGTAATTCATGCTGCAGTGTTAATCCAGAACCATCAAGATCCGATAAATGCATCAATTATTGCGGTCTGTAAGTTCTCATGATGGTTGTGTACAATAAATTTAGCCTCTACCACCCGTTCAGTAGCACTATATATGTGATATGGTATATCAGAAGCTATCAATGTAAAAACTTGACGATAAAATAAAACCTTTCTACTCATAAACTGAAATTTTTAATAGCTGAAAAAATGAAAAATCAAACACAATCCGATTAACTATATGTTTAAACGCTCTAACAAATCTATAAACGTTCATATACTAAACTATAAAGAGTATCTCCACTCCCCCTTCCTTTTTTTATCAAAAGGTATTTTCTTCAAAATAATGTATGAAATGAGCCACGACACATCGGTATTAACCACCAATGTACGGTTCAACGGGCCGTAAAAACAGTACAATCTTGCTATGAAGAAAGTAACCCATTATTCTTAGGTCTTAATACCCTAGCACGCAACTTGGAAGATCCAAACGAATGATCTGGAGACTGTAATCATCCCGTGACTCTATGGGCGCCTATAAAAGACATTGTATTTGAAGAAAAAAAAGAAGAAGAAAAAAGTGTAAAAAATCGAAAGAAAAAACTTTATTTTTATAGTTGAAAAAATGAAAAATTTCTTGCGTGATGAGATCTACGCTGGTGCGGTCCCTAAAAAGCAGCGCTTGTAGTGCGGTGTAGAATATCAGGCGCGAAAAATTTATCGTGCGGCTTGAAAATATCTCTGCATGAAAGGATAGTGTAAGGTATTTGAAACCAGTTTGTTTGGTTTTATTTTTCTTTCAAGACTGTTTAGTGTAACTGGCACAACTGGCCAGATGTTGATTATAATTGATTGAAAAATTTTAGGACCATTGATTCGATGGCGGTCAAGAATTTACATTTTTTTTTATGGTTCTGGTCTAGTTTTACTTTAAAAGGGGTAAAATCTAATCATAAAGTTGACAGTAGTTTAAATTGGATATACATGTTTGCTAATTGAATATATATCAATACTTCCGTCTTTCATGGTCGACTTTTACCAAAATATGATATTAGAATACTATATACACTATACCCTATATATGCAGATAAACTCTGCATGAATTAATGCATTCCGTAAAATTAGATATATATTTAATTAGATAGTATGCATGTCCATTCTTAAAATTCTGTATTTTATACCCTTTAATTCAAGATAATTTAACGACCTGTCTATATTAATTACAATAAGCTTTCTATATAGATGATATTGTACGTTATAACTAGATCGATATATTATTAGTCTACCTGGCCATCATTATCCGATCCAATCTACTCAACTGTTTTATAAATTTAAATTACAAACGATAGAAACAGGATAAAAAAAGGATAAAAAAATATATGTAATAGAAATAATAAAAACAATAATTAGTACAAAATAATAACAACTTCACTAAAAGTTGAAAATTACAACTCAACATATTTAGTAACATCAACCAACCCAGTCCGACTCTTTCTCCAACTACTCCATTCATCACCATAATTCAAAACTTCGTCCAAAGCAGGAACTTTTCTCTTTAATTCACCATTAACTAAAATCTGTTCATCATATTCACTCCAGCTACAAGTAACAGTCAACCCTAATCTATTATTACTTTCTTCATCATGTCCACTATACCAACTTGGAATCCATTCAAACCCAATGTTATAATCTTCAGTATTATTTAATTTGAATAATGTCAATTTATTAGCACCATTAGGGAATGTACCTTTCGCATCCAACTCATGGATATGATTAACTGGAGAATCACTAGGATCTTCAGGGGTATAAGCTGAAGTGTAAACATTAATTTTTCTGACTGGTGATTGACCATCAATTTTATTTGATTCAAAACTGGTAGTATTAAACAAAACTTCACAAATTCTATTATCTGGAGCATGGATTTTAATTTCACCATTATTTGGACCATGAGTACTAACAGTATTAGTATAATTAATAGTCAACCAATCATTATAATCGGGAGTATCAACAACCCAAGGTCTTGGACCTTCATAATAGCAATTAGTCATTCCTCTAAATTCAACTTCTTCGCATTTAATATCTTTATCACCGTTCAATTTAACTGATGGTAGGTTTTTGATTAATGAGATCAAGTACCCACTTGTTACAGGTGCACTTAATTGGACAATAGCAGTTGGATTAATATCATCCAAGTTGATATGTTGATAAAATCCAACAGCTAAAGGCCAATTTCTAGTAAATGGGAAAAAGAATAATACTTTGAATCCTAATAATAACACAATAATAGTTAAAATAACCACCAAAAAAAAATGTGTTTTATGAATAAATGGGATAACTAATGATCCTAATAAAATCGCAAATCCTGCCATTGCCATTGGCATGAATGAAAAATTATCATTAGGATTACCTGGAGTATCATGCATTGCATCTAATATAACACATGCTACACTAAAAATTGCAATTAACCCAATTGGTACAACAATAATAAATTGTAAACTCCAATCATAACTCAGAGATTTTTTGGCTGCTTCTTTTAATCTTGTTAATCTTGGATGTTCTTCTCTAAAAGTTCGATCACTATTACTTAATAATGAAGTTCTTTCATTGATATCATCATTTTCATTTAAGTAAAATTTTGGTCTAGCCATTATTAATCCTAATAATCCTAATAATACTGCAGTAGTTGTCAAAGTATACAACAAACTTGCTAAATACATCCCAGTATTATGATCTCTTGCAATCCAAATTGTACTAACCAATAATCCAATCCATTCTAAAAACCAAATTTCAATAAATATAATCAATTTTTGATCATGAACTGGTTTAATATAATATGCCAACCCCAAAATTGTATAATTAACAATTAAAAAAATACAACTTAATACAACTAATGGTGCATATAATTGAGAACTTGTAACATAAGGGCTAAATTTGAAAATCCAAATTGATGATAAAATTGTAATAACAATTGAACTAACAATTGAAATAATACCTCTACACCACCCTCTTAATCCGATATCCCATGCATGACCTTTAATAACCAAAGTCATCAATAACCCAATTAACACAGGCCCGGCAACTAAAGCAGCAATATTCCATGATAAATATTGTTTAATTGTACTAATAAACAAATGACCAAATTGATCGTTAAACACTGCTGGTTCTAAATTATCAAATCCTTCATCATCACTATTAGCCATACTTAATAAAGTACTTAGAGCACCACTAAACATATGAGATATCGATTCAACAGATGAAGCATGAATATTATCATGCATTGTATGATAAAAAGATCTTGCTTTATAAAATGCCAAATCAATACCTCTCATTCCATGATTTACATAAGTTCGATAATCAGTTTCACTTGAAATCATGCCAGATTGAAACCCTTGTTGTAGTATAGAATTCCCATGTGCTTGATTAGTTTGAGAATAATGATGTGCAACACCATAATCTGTTGATCTAAACATAACTGGTTTACCATATGCACCAGCACCTTCTAAATTAACAAAATATTTAACTTTTTCACTCCATGAGTGATATAAAAATGCCTCTGCACCAACTAACCCAGGTTCTTCATTATTATTAAAATTAAATATAACATTTCTCTTTGGTTTAATATTATTATCAACAAAGAATCTTAATGTTGATAACATTGATACAATCCCAACACCTGAATCAACAGTACCTTTACCAGTACTAACTGAGTCATAATGACTACTGATCATAACCGAATCTAAACTTTGATCTTGGCCATCAATTTTTACCAAAATATTATTAGATTCGGTATAAATAGCATTATGAAATTTCGAATTACTAAAAACTGGTAATTGATTAATTAATTCTTTTCTAATATCATCAACTACTTCAACTCCTTTCTTCTCTTTCCCAACAATTTTTTTAACAGTAGTCAATAGATAATCATGAACTTCATCATTACCTTTACTATTATAAGGATGATAAGTTTTTGAAATCATTTGTAAATCAGTAAACGCTTCTATACTATAATTTTTTGAATATTGTGTATTTAAAGATGGTGTCTTTAAATCTTCAGTATTACTAATTGCTATCATCCCAATCAAATAAACTAATACAAATAATAATGTAAATCCTATTCTATTGAATGCAAAAGTTGATTCAATAAATTTACCTATTGTGCTTTTACTGTGGTATTCGTGATCATCATGGATACTCTCGTTGTTTATTGTGCTGGGATGAGTACGATGACCCTCCGGATCTTGCTGTATAGAGGATCGTTGGTCGTCACGATCCATATTTGCTTAACTTGGTGATACTCTTTGATGATAATGATATCGAGAAATAAAGAAAAGGGAGGCTTTATTGGTATATATATATATATACAAACACAAGTGTTGTAAATAGCAAGGGGTTTTTTTTTGGTGATGTTTTAAGTTGCGCGGTACATCGAAACCAACAGTGTTAATATTCTCGTCTCGAGAAAACTTTATCATTGATATTTGGGAGTACCTCACAACCCTACTCTACATAAGCTACTAGTTTACCATTGTTACGGATATTGAAATATAATAAAAGTACAAAATATTAATATATTAAAATTAAAAAGGTCATAAACATCATTAAAACTAAAAAAATAAAAAAAAACTAAAAAAACAACAAAGAAACAAAACTTACTTATCGGTATTATCAGTAGCATCAGTAACGTTCAATTGTGGAACATCATTGTTATTACCATTACTTGAAGCTCCCAATGCACTTGATGGTGATGAAGGGTGAGAAGTATGTTGTTGACCCCACCCTGCAACTGCACCACCAACAATACCTGGTACTAATGATAATGCACCAATGGTTGAACTACCACTACTGTACCCTCTACTTCTTGCAGCATGAGGTGAATGAGATCCTGGAACAGTCAAGAATCCATCATGATCCGCAGCATGAGGAGTTGAAGGTGGTGGAGTTGGAGTACCACTATTATAATACTTACTAGGAGTTAATGTAGTTGGTGAATGACTATCATGTAATGAGCTAGTTGATGATGTCCCACCTGGTGATAAACTTTCTTTCCATTGACTAAACAAATTCTTTTGTTTAAATCGAAGATTTGATAATCTACCACCTCTAAATTTCTTCAAAAATTCCAACTGTTCACGAACTTGTTCAATTGCAGGATTCCATTTATAATCGCTTGGATTAACACTACCTCTTGCGATTGGTCCATTTTCCAAATCTTCTTGAACTTTAATACCTGGTTTAGATTTAACAAATGGTGTATATCTAATAACAAATCGAATAAATCGTTCTGGATATAATTTCATAACCCATCGATCAGGAACCTTTCTAATTAAAACAGATGCTGGGATAGATAATAACCCACAAATAATTGCGACTGCCCATTCAGGTCCTGTTTGTCGTTTTGTTGAAAAAGCAGCACCACCAACAAACATAATCAAAACTTGTCCACCTCCAATAATCAAAACAATAACAATAAAAAAATTATTTTTGAAAATCCCTTCAAAAATATTGGCTCGATTATCCAATCTTCTATTAACAAAAATATTAAAAAATTGTAACCAAACAAATGTATTAAAAACCATTGCATCAACTTGAACATGTTTATCCAAATCTTTTGAACCAGCATGGAACATTTTATAACCAGCAAAATGTAAAATAAATGTAATAATTAATTGTAAAATTGCTTGACCTAAAATCATTTTCCACATTCCAACACTAATTAAAGAAGTTTTTCTATTATCAGGTTTTCTTTGTAAAACACTTGGGCTTGGAGGATCAGTAGCTAAAGCTAAAGCAGCAAAAGTATCCATAATTAAATTGACCCATAATAATTGAACAGCTGTTAAAACGGATTTATTATCACTAGATGCAACAGCAGAAACAAATGTTAATAAAACTGCAGTAACATTAACTGTCAATTGAAATTGTAAAAATTTTTTAACTGCATCATTAACAGTTCTACCCCACATAATAGCTTTAACAATTGAACCAAAATTATCATCCATTAAAATAATCTCAGATGCTTCTTTAGCAACTTCAGTACCTGCAATACCCATACTAAAACCAACATCTGCTAATTTTAATGCTGGAGCATCATTAGTACCATCACCAGTAACTGCAACAGTTTCCCCTTGACTCTTTAATAATTTGACCAATTTTCTTTTATCTTCTGGTGAACTTCTTGCTAATACTCTTAATCTTGGTACAACTTCTTTTAATTCAATTAAATCTAATTTTCGGAATTTTGGTCCTTCCATAACAATAGCTTTTTCATCATTTGGATCTAAGATACCACAATCAAGTGCAATAGCTCTTGCAGTATGAATATTATCACCAGTAACCATTCTAACAACAACCCCAGCAGTATGACAATCAGCAACTGCTTGTTTAACACCAGGTCTTAATGGATCTTGAATACCAACAACACCCAAAAAAATCAAATCCTTTAATAATTCTTTTTCTCTAGCTGATTGATCTTTTGATGTTGGTAAAGTATCAATATCTTTATAAACAATCCCAATAGTTCTTAAACTTCTTGACGCATAAGTATCAATGGTACTAATTAAAGATTGAGAATCATCATTAGTTAATTCTCTTACACTATCAGATTCAATATCATAAATATTAGCACAATATTTCAAAACAACTTCACTAGCACCTTTAACCAAAACTCGATATTTATTTTCAAATGGAATAACAGTAACCATACATTTTTTACCAGAATCAAATGGATATAATTGAGCTGGTTCAACAGTTTTTCGATATTCAGTCAAATTGTCCAATCCCATATAATTACAAGCAAAATTTAATAAAGCAGTTTCTGTTTTAGAACCAATAAATCTTTCATCACCTTCTTCTTCACTTTTAGATTCAAATGCAGTACTGTTAATTGCAATACTATCAAATAATAATTGTCGTTTAGATTCACTCATTTTATTTAATGATTCATCTGGATTAACAGGATTTTCTAAATGATCGGCCAAATCAAATGAATCATTAGCACCAAAAGTACCAGTAACAACTGACATTTTATTTTGAGTCAATGTACCAGTTTTATCTGAACAAATAGTTGTTGCACCACCCATAGTTTCACAAGATTTCAGAACTCGAACCAAATTATTATCCTTAACCATTCTTGTTGTTGCAAATGCTAGTGCTAAAGTAACAGCCAATGGTAACCCTTCAGGTACAGCAACAACAATAATAGTAACCGCAGTAATAAAAATATTTAAAAAATCATCACCCTTTTGAGCAGCAGTTTTTTTAGATCCATGTAATTGAACACAAAATCTAATAAATAATGCAAGAAATAATACAATAGCAGCAGCAATACCAGCTTTTGCAATCCCTTCAGCAATATTATTCAGTTTTTCTTGTAAAGGAGTGGCTTCTTGTTCATCATTTAAACTAGCCATTGTTCTACCATATAAAGAATTAACACCAACAGCAGTAACTAAATAATACCCAGTACCACCCAAAACTCTTGAACCACTGATAATGAAACAATCAGTCTTTTTTGATGACGGATCATACAAATCATTTTGCATTAATTTTAATACTTCATCAGCAGATTTCTTTTTCATAGTGTCAGATTCACCAGTTGCACTAGATTCATCACATTTAACATCATCACCTTTAATTAAAATCCCATCAGCAGGAATAACATCCCCAGGTTCTAACATTAATAAATCACCAACTTGTAAATCATAAACAGATAATTCAACTGGATCACCATTTCTTATCACTTTAACTTGTCTATCTTCTTTTTTTTTATTTAATTTTACAAACTGACGTTCCTTTTGCCAATCATTTAAGGCACCAACTAAAACAACAATTAAAACTGCAACTAAAATCGCAACACCTTCAACCCATTCAACTTTTGGTACAGGTCTACCAGCAGCATCATATTCAGGTCCTTGACCGAAAGTTTCATATAACCCCAACGCTAATGAAACAACTGCTGCAATAGATAGAATAATCAAAACTTTATCTTGAATAGCAATCCACATTAATTTCCATAAGCTTTTGGCCTTTTTCTCTGGTAATCGATTTTCACCATACATTTCAACACGATCTTGAATATTATCATCACTTGTTAACCCCGTTTTTAAATTAGTTTTCAATGCTTCAGCGATACTTGATGCACCACCTAATTGCTCTAATACATAAATATTGTTTGGATCGATTAAACAATTCAGTTCATCTTGAGTTCTACCAAATTTTTCACTTTCATTTGGATCACATTCTGATATATGTTCTTTTGCTTCTTGTACATATTCTTCTCTCGACCTGAGAGTGTTGTTATTGTTGTGTGATTTTGTTGTATTTTCATCTAATGTTGTCTCATGAGGAGGTACAATAGAAGGTACTTTATCATCAGTCATTGAACCTAACTAGAAATTTGGTTAGTTTTCCATTCTTTGTTAATAGAACTATATATCTAATATGGTAAAAGAAGAGGGTTTATTTTTCCATGTTAGAAAAAAATCATAACGGCTCCGCCCCCCTTTTTAGTTTATAGTAGACTATACATTTTCTTTCATATGTGGTGGTATTAATTACTTACTTTAGTATCAACGGTAATTTTTGGTGGTTGAGGCGGATCACTCATTATAAATCTGCTAATTTTTATGGGGTATCTAAACTAAATCTCGTTTTCTTTGTGATATCTTTGGATAAAGTTTTGCTAAATCGTTAATTTGATCTGAGAAAAAATGTTTTGGTCGTTTTTGTTCGTTTGTTAGTATTAGATCAGTCGATATTTAATCGTGTAACATTTATTAAAGAATTAGTTGTGATGAGAATATGCAAATAAATTATTATAATACCCAAAAAAAAAAAAAATGTTTTTGTTATTGAATAGTATGCAAAGATTATGTCGTTGAGCTAAAAAGCTTAAATTAATGTTTATTTTTCTTGTGAGGTATGGATGTGAAGTTTCGTGATGCTAGCAAATAAAATTACAACAAAAAAATGTTATCAGTAGTCGATTCTAAGTTTGAATTAAATGTCGATTTTACTTTATATGTTCCTACCAGAATATCCTTATTATTCAAAATTTGTTTTAAAAATGTCACAAATGTTTTGTTATTAGAACCTCGAGAATAAAATTGATAAAATTAAGAATGGAAAAAAAGAGGAACAAAAAAAGCGAAGAATGGAAAGAAAGAAATTGCTGGATATTTATTTCCTTTCCATGAAAAAAAAAAAAAAAAAAAAAAAGTGTCGTCGGCTTTGCAACAAAAGAAAATATAATTTTTTAGGTCAGCGCTTCCACAAGCAGTGTTTGTTGTTTGCGTGCATGCGCCCTTTAGAGAGTACTGCTTGAAAAAACAAATATTCCCCTTTAAGTGCTCCTCCTCTAAGCTGTTTCAATTTTTAGGTAAAAGCCTCCCGACCTTTTTTTTTTTTTTTTGTTTTTTGTAATGATTCTTTATTTTTGTTGATATTCCATCATAAGTATACTATAGCAAGAAATATACTAGTTCGTAGTAATGAGAATTTATTATATAAATTTGATGTTTGATATATGATATTAATCTATCTTGTCTTTAATTCAATCTGTAATATCAATCTGAAGTACCCACTACGGATGAATAATGGAGTATTTAGATACAAGATCAATCTATACCAGTAATTATAATATTACAAAAAGTTCTCAAATCGTATAGAATTTCTAATAGAATTCAATGAGACTTGAAAAAGCCTCGATTCATAAACTTGTACCCAAAAAACCTCGTTAAATAATAGGATTGGATAATAAAGTCTCAATGTTTTGGAGTGGCCCCCATATGTTATTAGCTTTCAAGTAGAAATTTTTTTACAATTTAGTTATCAATTTAGATCCGCAAATTCTTGAAAATTATAATAGCGAATCAGGTATTCAGTATTAAAAGTATTCTAGGTTTTAGTTGAAGCTTTGAGGAAAAAAAACCTGTAACCTCCTTGAACTTTAAAAATCGATAGAAAAAGCAAGTTTCAAAACCAATTAAGCTGCTTAGTTTATAGAGTTTTGTGAAAGTTGAGTAGGATGAGGCAAAACAAATCCTAAAAGCGTTAGTTAGCGATCATTCATTGTTGAATGTTTTTGATCATTAAAAATCACAGGTTTGATAAGTTCTAACGTTCGAATATTATAATGATTGTTTTGGCTAGTGAACTGTAAAATGTCAGGATAAAGTAAATTGACGATACTGGACGCCCAATTTTTTTGCACAGGTTCAACCACATCTTATAAATGCCTTGCTTCCCTAATGGTGATTGAAAATTGCCACAAAACTATCAAATTTCATGGAAAGTTGGTCGTCATGTTAACATGATGGCTGAATATTGTAGAAGAGGCAGAGTTGGTGGATGCTGAAAATCATTGACTTGGATCTTGAACTGTCGAGCTCTATTTTCTCTAGTTTACCACGCGAACAAAAATTCAAACATTTGACTTTAATTATCTAAATAAGAGCTATAGCTGCGTTTGGTGGAGTCTTTTTGTAGAAGCTGCTGCATGCTCGAGATCATGAGTCTGGGAGAACTTTCATCTAGTTATTTAGTTATATAAGAATGCACTAGCGTTCAATTAGTTTAAAGATGATTTCGCGTACTTGGTTATCAATTGTAGCAAATAGTATAAAAGTTTGCACTACTATAGTGCAGTATTAAGTTCAGAATAATTTGGCCTGGGTGTTCAAAGTAGCTCATACTGCTCGAGCCTCGATAATAACAATACGCTGAATAGCCTATTTTTTAAGTTTATAGTATACATATATCAACATAAATTATAAACAGCACCTGGAAAGCTTAAGCTAGTCTGTCTGGAAAGGATTTGTACTTTTCAAAGGGCTATACAGTTTCAAGTGAATGGTATTGACTGATGGCGGTTAGTTACAACATGTTCAAAATATAATAGAATTCTCATTTATGTGTAATGGTGGACAAGACTAGCAAGTCTTGATTGGTAATCTGATAATTTAGTTAGATAACCCACATGCTCAATATATTACTTGATGTTGATACTTGGCCACCGTAGTTATGGCAGTAAAGACGGGTCCTGGAAAACTCCTTCGATAACCACAATTGATTTCAAGGGCCAGTTCATGCCATCCTAGGATATTACAATTGTTAGTGTATTACATCAAAGATGTACACATTTTCACCCTGATTTAGGCCTATATAAATTTCAAATTTCATTGCTGCTTCATCAATCTTATTAAAGGCCGGCAATTAGGAGACAAATCTTATGAATCTAAAAAGCCAAATTCTTACCAAGACTCGAAAAATTATAAGCCACTCGTAAGGCACTGAATATATATAAACTAGAAACTGAAACATATTAAAATACTGTATTCTTATTTCTAGTTGAGCTTATCTAATTCTTTAAATCAAATACCAAGAAAACACGTTTTTTTTATATATATTTTACATCCAATTTTTGAATATTTTGTATCATGAATATATATATGATCCATGAATGATGGATGAGTATATTGAATATCAGTAATAAAGTCGTTGGATCTTCTACGATAACAATTCAGTAAGTTAGAAGAATTAAAGAATATGTATATAGTTATCATATGTTTCGATCATAACTCGAGATCTGTAGTTATTCGATCTATTAAATAAGCTTTAGTTTGTAATTAAGATTTACAGAATAGTTATGACCATTGTACACAATTCAATTTATCGACAAACTTTACGATATATCATTAAACAGTTATAATGTATACTGAAACGATTTTAAATCTATAACAACAACATATATTATATGCAGACATTTTTCCAAGGTTTTATTCCGCAGTACGTGGGTACCTTGCCTTTCATTTTTTTAAAGCCAGGGTACTACATGTAATAAATTAGGATACTAAAATATTATCATTCCAAATAAGTTCCTGAATTTAACTACACAATTTGTACAAGTACATTATGTATACAGATAGTAGTTCTCATTTTTCAAAAAACTAAGCTTATCTGGTTTCTATAGATAAGGCCAGCTAGAATACTGAAATACAATACAAAGGCTCTAAGCAACTGAGTAATTAAAAACATTATTCCCGATCTGATGCTTGCAAAGAATGGGTATACGAAAATCTCATGATAAAACGAGGCGCAGCTTTCTTTTTAAACCTATTAATTATTTTTCAATATCGCTTACCTGGAATATTTAAAAATGATGTTAAAACTACTATAATATAATATAGGATGCTTATTGTAATGTTGACAGTTTAAGGTTGTTGGTGGGATTTATGTTTTCATTGAATGTGCTGTGATAATAAAATAGGAATGATTGGGGGTTAAAAAGAGTAAAATTCGAAAATCATCAAGGGCTGATATTGCATCTGTATCATGAGCACCATCCTGAGATAGAATCAACATGTACTTGCAGGTATTGGTAGTATGAAAGTTGACCTAATTATCTAATTTACCACAAGTGATTATACCTGACAAACCTACGTCTATAGCTATATAAATTTATTGAGCCTAGAATTATATTTAAATATTTAATGTATAATTTTAAAGTATATAAAGTCCTTAGGATGAAGACTCTATTTTTATGCTATTTTTCACATCTTATAAAATTCAATAAAAAGTTGAGTAGCAGACTACTCTCTGTGCTATTAAATATAATATTCTGCCCTTGAAGGTAACAAGATATTAATTATCAATTGTGAATTTTGCAAGGGAAAGCTTTGTAATGAATCATTTTAGGATTATATTTAATACAAATGTTACCATCATGTATGGTGAATCTTGGTGTATTATCGATCCTGTATACGCTTAAGTAGCCTAAGAATCAATGTATGATGGATCATAAAGATTGTTTACTTTCCTTAAAGCCCTGGATCCATATGAGTGGAAATCAAAATTCCACCGTTTCTTTAAGTAGCCAGCATTCATTAAAAAAGCCGTTGGAGATATACAGAATGTTGCCATTGTAGATGTTTCATTCTTTTAATAAATTAATCAATTTCAATATATAGATAGAACCTCAGATATTTTAGTTAAACTGAGATGTAGAATTATTAGATTGTTTGCAATAATGGGTCTATCCGGTGTTGTACTTTTTAAAACGTTGAATTAGATCGAATTTTTTTTAACAAAACTTTACTGGCAAGTCTGGTTGATCAATCGCAACTATGTAATTAAGTATAATTATAACTACAATAAATAATCCATGTAATTGATATTTGCAGGCCATGGTAAATTAGTAATAATAACAGACTTCTACCATAATTTAATTATAATCAATATCCATAATATATGGATATGGATCTATCATTCTTCGTACACTTGTAATTTAAACCCAGAAAGCGATGATAATCCAAAACAACTGCAGTAATGGACTCAATTATGCAATGGTGTACAATCATCATTTTTTATCCTAACTTGATAATACGGATTACGAATTGCCTTGGATCGAAAATCGTAGCAGCATTCCCCCTATTTTCTGTGTGGAACTTTTTTACACACGCTCAGTTTGTAAATCTACAACCACTCCACTTCGTTAATCTTTACTTCTACCTGCCATGGTAAATGCACGATAATTTGAAGTTTTCTCTTGTTAAAACCTTCACACATTTTCTACAAGTATGCAGTTAAACCTGTATGATAATAATTAAGGAATTTTTAGACTGATTAGAACCCTGATAAACTTACTATGATTTTGCCTTAATATTTTAGCACCACTATAGGCAGCTTCAACTATTGTAACTTTTGGATAAGCCAGCTATCCATTCTAACCTAAAATTTGCAACTACATACATGAATTACTATAGTACAGTGTATATAGTAGTGACAATTGAAGATTGGTGGATAAATGATTTATCTCCTGAAGGACTGAGATTACCATGGCAGAAAAAGAGAAAGAAGGAAAAAAGAGGCTGTGCAAATTTCTTTATAGACTGAGATCAGAAACATTTGACTCTAACCAAGCTTGAGCAGAAGCTTAAACTACCTGGCGCGCAGCGCATGCATATCCGTTTTGATTCACCTTTGACGCACACTCGGTCGATCGCGCACCGCGAAAGCTTTTTTTGTTGTCTGCGCTTCAATTGAGGATCCATGATGATGAGGTTTGATTACCTCTTTTTGAACAATAATTTGGGGTTTGTAGATACTGTCAAAATTAATAATAAATTGATGCTTTAAATGAAGTCAAAAGATCTTTAAAAATCAACTTAGTTTTTCAAGCAGGAATTCTATAGTGGTACTATTTTGTTTAGCCATGATCTATGAGAGGAGAGTGAATGCTTGTGACTTGGATTGCTGGAGATGTTTTAGTGAGGTGATTTTTCGTGTTTATTGAAAAAAAAAATCAAGTGGTAGCTTTATAACTATAGAATCTATAGCTATAGATATATAGCTGTAGTTTTCCCTGCTTAATTATACTATAGGGCGACACACTACAGCAAAAAAAAAAGCAGTGCTTTTAAAGTTGTGTCCCTATCAACGGTGATTTGATCTGCGTGCGCGAAGTGGACATCGATCGGATTTTAAGGAATTTTGAAATTCCAAAATCGCGTCGTTTTCCGTAGTTCTAGTAAGTTTGTTTGGATTTTTAAAAAAGAATATGTTGATGGGTCATCCATCGTGGTCAGCCAAAGGGAATTTTAAACAATCATCAAATTTTTTTCCAGTATCCATGGATGAAGTAGTTATATCAAGGTTTTATTATTCGAAGTTAATAGCGTTTTAGATTGGTTAGGTCTCCTGCTACAAGAGGATTTAAATCATGAGGTATTACTTTGAGCTTTTAAATTGTAGTTAGATTTTTTAGTTAACTAATTAAGTCATTTTAAACGCTGGTCTTCTCAAGTTTTAATTGACACTAGTACGGGTAACGATTATAATGTCTCCCAAATTATAGTAAATACAAATTGACCAAATGATTACAATTGAGGCTTAGAGATGGCAAATCATTTGAAAATTTAAATACTGTTAGATACGAAAAGTGTTCCTTACAATGTAGTTCAAAATATTGATTTATCCACTTGTTGGACAGTTTTATATTTGTAATAGTGGCAACTAAGGGTAATATGGATCCATCCATGAATATGGCTGTATTGAGTAGTTTTTACTATCAATCTGTATTATGTCTCAAAAAATAGGGGCGTGACAATAATGACAGTGGTGCTGCTGCGGTTGAGATATTTTTTTTGGGTTTTTTTCACCGCCGCCACAGTACTATGTGAAAAAGCCGCAGCCTCTATAGCAGAAAAATATTGATGACCTCATCATCGTTTTTCCATCAAACATATACTTGTAGTACTAGATTTTAGCTATAAGAAAATAAGCTTATCGGCTGGGGATTTGATGACCTTCATTTTACATGATTTTTGATCATGTTATGAGCAACTTGGTAAGTTGCACACTCGTTATTGCTTTTCAATTGGATATTAATTCCAAGCTCAAGTTTAATTCTCTAGGCTGATCTGTGTTATAAATCTCATGAATATATAATTATTAGGCATATTAAATATTCTAATATTGAAATTTCACAAAGGTTTGTCATGTATCATACTCTCATTGAGCCAATTTTTTTAAGGTGACTGAACTACAAAATGTAATAATATCTTTTGATACTGTTAACTTAAAGGTTTAAGTACTACCGTAGCAGCTCATTGACGTGCACAAATTTATTCATTAATTGATTGAAACGTTGAATGTCCTATTACTACGTTTTAATACTACCTGGCGCTATATGTGCTATGTGGCAACAGGATGAATTTTTCAAGCTGGCAGTGCAATATATACATCCCAAAAATTATAACATCCACGCCCAAATTATTCAAATATAGATGGCTAAAAAAACGAATCACTTACTTTACTTTGTTAAATTTTGCCACCACGTAGCAGGCTACGAATATATACCTATTATTTATGCGTAATTTATCATTTTGCGATACATGTTAACATGGATTCAATATCCTGAGAGCTCCATGGATGGTTTTAGAATACCAAGTCTGTGATGTGATGTGGAGTGAAAAACTATACAGTGTAACAAAATCATTCCGGGCGCCACACTCCCGGGTAGTGCGGTGTTTCAATTTCAAAGGCTGTGAAAAGACTTTATCACAGTCTGAAGGTTTAAAGTTTTGAAAGTGAAACAAGAGAGGCTGAACTGGTTCAGTTCTTGATTAAGAAATGATGGTGTCGTTTTGAGATGTGAGCTTGGTCACTCAATTTTCATCGGTAATTAACCCATACACATATTGCAAACTTCCCTATCACTACACTGTATACATGAATTATTACAGTTTGAGGGAACTGTGAGTTATTGGAGTGCCATCTACAAATTCAGTTTAGGTTGAAAATAAGCTAACAGCAACTTGGGTGGATGTATACATGAAATTTAGATCTCGAGTGTCATTATTATTTTCAACCTAAACTGAATTTGTAGATGGCACTCCAATAACTCATAATTACTTGGTTTTCAATACAACGCATTATGCCTTCTAAAGATCTAGACTGAGGTAAAAGTAATTGATGTTCATATGCAAGAAAATTTGTTACCCCAACCAGTTGTGATAAAGCCCTATTGCAATATAGCCATGCGATAATTTCTATAGATTTGATAGATCTAGTAATCATATAAACATGATCAACTAACCGGCGTATGCTCATTTGATTTTGATGTTACCGTATATCCACGCATATAACAACTAGTATATAATAATATTCTTCTTTGTAGCCAAGCTAACGATAATAATAGCTTCAATATGCTTAATTTCGCTACACCCTAGGTCCTAATAGAATTAAAGGCAGTTAGCTATGGATGTATTTGGAGTCATTTCTGAATTCAAAACCACATATGCACCAATTGGTCCCTTTTCTGTGTCATATATAGCTGCTACATGCATGGCAATGCTTTTAAAAACATTATATAAGCTCAATATATTATAACCAACCTCTTTGAAGCATTATTAATTTAACCTACCGATCACCACTCTACACCCATCAATGCTAAGAACTAAACGGCTGAACAACCAAAACACAGTTCAAGAGATGTCAGCCTTGCCCTATAACCGCTCGCGCCCTGTAAAAGTAAAAACTTAAACCAATGTTCAAGCCGTGCTACTATATGTGAGCCAAGCTTAAGCCAACGCTAGATATCAATGAGATGTGTCAACTGATAGTGTGAGCTTGGCTCACAGGATTATCGATTGTGCCTTAATAAAATACTGCTTAGTATTATGAGAGGTAGAACGAATATACCAGCCTTACAAGGCTAGAATTCTTGGCTAAAAATAGAGGAAACTTTGGATTCTTATAATATAAACCATAGACAGATAATTTTAAAGACAATACATAGGTTAGATTCTCTATAATAAGCATCCTCAGTAGCGTGCTGTCAAGACCTTGAGAGATTTCATTAGTTGAAATAAAAGCCTAAATTTCTCTCGCTTTGGTATCCGGGGACGATATATAATAATTAAGCAATGGGTGCGGTATCAATAAGTTCAAAAATTATATACCAAACTAGTAAGCCCAGATGTGCTTTAAGTTTGTTGCTGCGTACATTATACGTCCAAATTTGTTTGGCCTACTATGATCTCTAAAATAACCATATGAACGGCTTATTATAAGGTTGTAATAGTTTATGTGTCCTTAATAAGCATTACCAACACGTGTTTCATGGATTTCGAGGTATTTTATTAGTTATAGGGATAAGTTACCTTCCATTTGTTCACGTAATAAAGAATTACGGTTACTAGTATATATATGGGTTTATACAGCCAGCTGTTGCCATAATCAAAATTTTAAACGGGCCCAATAATATAACCAATTCCAAAGATATAGTTATGATTGTATTTAAACTGATTGCCAAAGTGACCGGAACTCATTAAATAGGGAGAGCCTAGGCATATAATTTACTGCATAAACTTGACCGTGTCAAAACGTGATAAGCTACCGTGTTTTACCTGATTGTGCACGTGAACTCACTCAAACATAAATATATTGATGCTGAAGTAATTTTGGTAGGATTCTATTCAATGTTAACTATATTATAATTACATTGTAACACATATTTAATATTACAAGACTTGTTCCTGGAAAAAACTCGCCTGAGCCATTAACCTAAACCATCATAAAGCAGCTGTAACATAATTTGGATGCTAAAATTCTAGCTATCTAATGATATTATTATTTGAAAAATGAACTTAAATTTAATATTAATTGCATTGAATTAAGCATATATATTGAAGAAGGCAGTGCAACACAGCATATCTGCTGCATTCTTAGTAACATATGTAGGCTAAAATCAAGATTGAAGTTATTATTATCAGCGTATTGGCTCATTAATTGGCGTCTAATTTCCGTATTTTAGGTCACGAAGTACTGGGTAAATTCTAGATCTTTACCTTAGTACTCAAGGAACATTGATACATTCAGTTATAAGACAAACCAACATACGTCTGCAAGCTCACCCGCATCAGCTGGTATACGTGCCATATAACATTATAAGTCTCTCTTGATGCCTCGTTGATAACAATACTCGTCCTCATAATCACCAAATTGCAAATATTATTGATCATTCATTAACGAATATCTTTTAAAGAGTTGGCAGGTATCAACCATACTAATAAATATATTACAATTTTATGGGGAACTATATAGCTATAGCTTCTGTGTATTTCCAAATAATTATTACAGAGTTCGAAATGTGTTTTTGAACTCTCTTAATGAGCATGGGACTTTATCGAGGTACCAGGTTTATCAAAGCTTAAATGCCTGAAACCCTGAGTTCCAGCCGGCCCCACACCTACAACCTCTACTGGTACACGCATCATATGTGGGGAAAAAGTTTAAAAAGTTGGTGGTAAATTTTATTCAATGATCCCGCCTCGGTTTCCGATTTCCTCAATTTTCATATCTTAGCCAGGACTAAACCGTCGACTACCATCGATTTCATGAATAGTCCGAAGTTTAGAGGCATGAAAACGCATCAATTTCTCTAAAAAATAATTAGGATAAAAGCAGTAAAAGGGCACAGCCACGATACCAAGGATTATAAGTTCATGCACTATCACTATAGTATACTGCAGCCATGGTAGGTGATATTTTGATTCAATGTTGTACAACATGTATACATGAGTCTGTAGAAACTAATTCTAATAATTGGGAGAAAATATCTTGAGAGGCTTTATAAGGCTAATACGGAGATTTCAATACTTTATTTGCTATAGCATACTATTCACGACCGATGATTATGAAAAAGTTTGTGTATATATACCACTTCAGAAGATCGTGCTTGATTGGGGGATCCATGATTGTGATAATATTATATTGGTATAGATACTGTGGTATATGTGTGAGTGGTGCCTCGTGGCTATGCTAGATTAATACCAAGAGATAAAGTATGCAATCAATTGCATTTGACTCTATAAGGCTCATTGTACATGTATTTTTATGGTTAGGACTCTGTCAATTAATCACACTTGAAGTTACAATTTTGACCCAGTATTCTTACGAAGGTACTACTATATTATGCATATACAGTAGTCATATATCTATAGAGACAAATTCTTGAAATGTATGTATACTATAGAAATCAATCAATATCCGAATCTATTAAACTTTTTTTGCTATAAATTTAGAATTTTATTAAACTCAAACACGATCAGTAAATATATTTTGAAAAGAATAATGATGCTTCATTAAATTTGCTGTAATTGTAATAGAAACAAACAGGAAAGCTGCCCAGACATTATGGGCTAACAATTGGGATGTTAGCGATTTTGACCAAGATGGTGGCTGTATAACATTACGTGCATTAGACTGACAGCTAGATCAAACTCATTTATTTAGCCAAGTACAACTTATATGCTAAAGAAATCATCAGTTTGCATACAAATGGAAATGCTATTATGCTTTTTGTATGCCTAGAATTCCATTGCAATGATTAAAAAGAGTTCCATATAATTGGTGTCAGTCGATAATTATGACAAGCTATGAAAATGTAATACTATTTAATAGTTATATTAGCAGCTTTAACAAACAAAACCTTCTCAGAAAATTTATTGTTTGAACACCTGATGGATACTAAACCTAGTCACGCTGCTTTATGAGTCGTGAATAATTAATATGTTATATCTGGATTGTTTCAAGGTTTCAGTTTATAATTATATCTATAGCTATGGTATACTCAACGTATACCACAGTTTACCCTAAATTCGTGTCATGTAAGGCCTAAACCATGTAACTGGTTAAAAAACAGCTGGTATGTCAGGTTAAGAATTTGAAATACTATATTTCAACTTATAATAATTTAAACTGTATATAAATAAAGAGCGCTAGTGTATACATTTACTCATGCCTGAAGAAATTATAATTATACTCTAACCTATTTGCACATGGCAAAACTGAGGACCATGGGCCAATTAATTACATACTTTTAGGTAGTTGCAATCTGTACAAGATACACAATATATATACGTATACTATTAATTTCTGGACATGACTTCTGAAACTTTTAGATTTTTGAACTTGAAATGTTTGTCAATGGAAAATCTTAAACTAAATATTTGCAGGCATTCAAATAGCTTCTCTTGATCATTTTTAACGTTCCAGGCAAACTTCACGGATGTTTACGACAGTTATTTATAATAGTTGAAATCTTTTTATTATTATTATAGTTAATTGTTACATTTTATAAGGATGTTCAAGCTATAGAAAGACCATTTGGAAGTTATTCGCATAGACTGCTTTAAAATTCACCCTCCGTGAAACCCTTGAACTCACCTGTTAGTCAGATGTGAGCTCCTTATCCATTTGACCTATCTGTCTTTAAAAATATATCCTCAATTGGTATTCATGGTCAACTTACTGGATTTTTGAATTTAGCTCCTTACATTCTCATTAATTATTGAGGTTCATAAATAGTACAAGATTTCACTTTGGTTAAAGTACTGGCTCCTGTCAGCTGGGTTATTGAGATGATCATCAGATTCATTATGCATCTTACATGATACATCGAGGAAGCATCCTTCAAGCGTGAACTTTTGATCACGTACAAATGATGAGACAATAGTGCGGCTTTGTAAGACTAAACAATTAATGGTACTCTGTCCTTAGTATGCATGCGTGCACCCATGCTTATCACAGTTTTCTAAATTGCAATAAAATAAACAAAAAATTGAAATGCATATTTCAAGCAGTGCTAGCCTATTATGGGGGATGATTTTCTTTGAAGGATTTAATTAGAGCTTTAAGAACATAAATTAATTAATAGCAACTCAAAAAAGGTGTGGGTATAGGTTTAGGGTTCTAATATATAAAGCGCTCGATTGATAAGATTTTAATCAGATAACAGAGGCGTATAGATTTTTTAATACACACTGATGTATTTATTATCTCAAGTGAGTTTCAAAGTGAACTATTAAATACTAATTAATTTGTGATTCAGTAAAACATTTAGCCCCGTCCGTCTACATTATACACCCGACTAACATTCCCGTAAAACCCTAGGTAAATTAAACTATATAATTGAGCAAAATTATTTTAAATTGGTCGTACTTGTGTGACGTTTGTAATTGAAAAATTCTTGGCCAGGGCACGAAAATTGGGATATGGTTGGTATATACCTACAATGTTGTAGCTTGAAATTTTGGATACATATGGCTCAATTAATTGATGAAATTGATACACTTGCTTCAAACCTAATATACCGCTTTCCTTGATTAGATTGGTATTAATAGGATGAATAATCAGTTTGATTGAATCTAGAATAAAAGAAAACTATCATTTAAAATGATTTTTTATTATTAAACAACTAAATATAATCAAAAAAACCCCCCACACACAATAATTATAGCAAAATCAAGGCCAAATTCTCTTCTATAAAGAAACTACAGGAAAAAAAATCTAAGAATAAGATGAAAAACTGTTGTATTAAAAAGAAAGGGGCCCAAAAAGGGAAAGGGGGTAGCGATAAATAAAGTATCTATAAATAATATATAATAAAGCAAATATTGAGTTCTTTACTTATGATCAATAGCTCTAACCATGCCATAAGCTGCACCAGCAGCAATACCACCAAGAATCATCATTTTCATCCCATCCCAGATAATCTTAACTGGACCGGCAGTTCTTGTACCGATAGAAATAACTGTTTTAAATGCACCAAATAAAAATAATGTTACTCCCATCACAACAGCAGAAATAATCAAACCTTTTGTAACATCATTTTTAGTAAAGAAATATGGAATTAAAGGTATAAATCCACCAACAAAATATGATAATCCAATTGTTAATGCACTTGTAAATTGTCTTGATTCAGCCGGTTCTTCCAAACCTTTAGAAACGTTTATAACAAAATGTAATAATTCAGCAGGATTTTTCTCCAAATCTTCAATAAAACATTTTTTTGTTTGATCAGATAATTTATATTCATTTAAAGTATCTTGTAAAGTTTCTAAAGTTGCAAAAGGATTATCTTCATAAGTTTGTTTTTCTTTTGCTACTTGAGCATGATAATATTCAGATTCACCAACAGCAGCCAAATATCCACCTAGACCCATACTAATTGCACCACTAACCAATTCTGCCAATCCACCAGTTATAACTAACTTACCATCACCTAAACTACTCAACCCAGCAGTTAATGCAAACGGGACGGTTAAACCATCACTTAATCCAATAATCACATCACTCAAAACTCTCGGACTTACAAATGAACCTTCTGATAATCCATTTGATTTTTTTGCAAGTGTTTCACTAGTTGCCTGTGTCGTGACGCTAGAACCGTCATTGTTAATATTGTCGTTACTATTATTATTAATATTCATTGCGTCTATATCCTCATTGTTTATTGAACTTGTGGTGTTATAACTTCTGTTGTTTCCTCGTAAAGGTAGTAATGGTTTTTTATCTGCGTTATTAGAGCCTCCAGAGGTTAATGCTTTGTATATAAGTACTAACATTTTTATTATTATTTTATTTCTTTTTTGGTTATCCGTTTAAAAGGTAATTAAAATTGTTATTAGTTAATTAAACTAAAGTTTCCCTAAGCCTCGCTTATTATGATTAAATAGTAATGTGTAATTAAAATTGAGGAAAAAAAAAAAAAAAAAAAAGTAAGAAGAGAGCAAAAAGGTTTAAAAAAGGGTATGAAAATTCAAGTGTACTAGGATGAATTTTTCTTTTTAAAACAGTAGCTTAATTTAATAGAGTTTTCTTTTGTTTTTTTTTTTTTTTTTTTGGTTAAATTTTTGTTAAATTTTCAGTAAAAATGAATCCTAGGGTTATATTGACGAGTTTTTATATTCTTATTTAAATTTAATAGATATGGTACGGCTAGAGTTATTATTTTTTGTATTTTTTGTATTTTTTGAATTATTAAGCTTTGTTGGATCCTTTTTAGTGTCTGGCCTCCATGTTTTTGATTTCGAAACCGGTTTTGTTCAAGTGTGCCAATCTACAGGGTTTGAAATTGCACCTACAAGCTGGTGAGCCGCACGTCGCGCGATGTCTTTGTCTCACAATTGGGAGAAAAATTATTGGCTGGCTAGCATACCAGCCAATCACCGTTGAGCTATTTGCCACAAAAAAAAAGAAAATGCTGGTTTCTTGCCATCTAAAGAAAGATGAATGCCATAGATCATCAAGATCGAAGCCCAATTTATTTGGTTTTTTTATTGAAATTTCAATGAAATTTTTTTTTTCTTTATTCTAAAAAATTATTTTCTACATACTGTTGAATATAGTTTCCACTAATTCAGTCAATCAGAAAGTGGAGAACTCGTTCCAGTAGTTTCAGATCTATAGATTTATTAATAAACAATAAATAAAACAACAACAACAATTATTCAATTTTCTATTAGTTAATCAACTTTTTTTTGTTTAGTAGAACTAGTAGAAGAAATTCTATCAACATGAGGTAATCCTAAAGTCCATCTATATTCATATTCCTTTTCTTTACCAATCAAAAATACTCTCAAGTATTCCAAATAAACAATATAATAATATACCCCTGTACCAGTTAATAAATGCCACCAACCATGACCTTCTAATAAAAATCCATATGGCATACCAACGTCTCTTCTTAATCCTCTCCAGGTATTACACATATGAATATCTAAATTCCATAAGAAATACCCTCCCAAGAAACTTATTAAACCAAGAACCAATGTTTTGTTTAAATGCTTTTTAGCCAAAGGATCATAAACATGTTGTTGTGTTAATGCAACAGATTTTGCAACAACCACAAAATTTAAAATACCATAACCAGCTTGATGAATTGTTGGATTTCTATAATACAAATAAATACCGGTTAAAATTGCAGCAGCTGAACTAATTTGTACACCAATTTTGATTGAATCGAGTCTTGATTTACCAAAACTGAATACAATCCAATAAGGAACACATGTAGCATATATCATTGGTAATTCATCCAATAATTGATATTCATATAACAAGGTCATATGGAACATCCAACTACCAACACCAACAATTCCAAAGCCTAATGCAACAATCAAAAATCTATATTCATGTTGATGTCGTATAACATTGATAAATGCGTATAATGCTAATCCAACAAAAAATGCATTTGTGACTGTATTAACTGCCTCTGCAATATAATGTGACACGACATAATTCTCTTCACACCAATCAATTGTAGATGTTCTATTTTGGTTAGTTTGTTCTAGTATGCTTTTTGTGGTGGGTGGTGGGGGTAGTGCATGCTCGGATCAATCGGTTTAACTTTTAGTGTGGTCGAGATAAATACACACCGCAAACCATTAATACCACACCAACTTTTTTGATAAGAATGATCTATACTTACTGTTCACCCCAAAAACCTTTACTTGGTGACTCTGGGTATGGCACAGAAAATGGTAACTTCATTCTTTGCTTAGTTAAGAATGTATGTTATATAACTTGATGGTTGAGTGATGACGTTTAAATACAGGTCCCCAAAAAAAAATTGACAATGAGTAAAAAAGTTTATCGTTCGTTGGGTATATAAAAGTGAGAGAAGTAAAATATAAAAAAGTCCAATAAATTGGGAACACCGAGTCTCTTTTATTGATTCTTTTTTAACTGAGTTGACTACTTTTTGAATTTTTAAAAAGTGGACAAAAATTAAAGTTGTTTAAGCAGCTTCTCTTTCTTATCAGTTTAGTATAGTTATTCTCGTTAGTTTAAGAAATAAGTTATGAAACTTGAGTATATAACTTTGTTCGTTGAAACTTATTTTTTTCTGAAATCTAAAATTAATTAATAGTAGTAGGTAGAAAAGAGGGAAAAAAATTCTGGAGAAATAAGTCAGTAGATATAATAAAAAAAAAAGATAGAATGATGATGATGATTGATTTAGTGTGCGTGAGATGATGTTGATGATGACGATTATGCACTAACCCACACAATACCCGGCGCCCGGCCCAGCTCTAACACAGTTTGAGGCCTAGAAAAATCTATGAATAGATCAATTGTGGCGGAAAGACATTATTTGTAGTCGGAAGGCGCATGTGACGGCACAGTAAAATCGGTGTACTGTAGAAATCTATAGGCTCCCACAACCTAAGCTTTTTAAATTGAGGGTCGCGGAATTTGACCCAGGTTTGTTTTGGCTTGTGAGCGTTCACTTTTATGAACATCACGTTGTTTCCCATTGCAAAGCTATTTTTTTATTTCACCATAAGTGCAGTAGTTGCTCTAAAGACGGTAGGGGTCAATTGAAATCGCTGCTCGGCTGGTTTCTACTTAATTTGATAAGTTTAGAAACCTGTAATTTGGTACATAGGAAGTAGATAGCTATTAGTAGTTATTTGTAATATATACTGAGTTGAATGGAGAAAAAAAAAGCTTCTATGACTGATCTTTGGTGGTCTATAGGTATATCCCACTGCTAGCCTATAGGATAGCTCCATGGTACCATTATCAAAATTAATACCAGTGGCGTACTTTGAACTAGTGGTAGAAGATCAATCCATGGGCTTAACGTGATTGACTTACGGGAACGCTTTTCAAGCTTGCAATATCTTATTACAGGATATTAGGTGAGATAAAGTTATTTGTAACTTAACTTACTAAAACTACTGTCGATAAATGTGACATCTTTTATATTATTATACCATGGTAAGTATATCCACAGTTATAGTAACTAATCATCTCTGGATTTCTGGTAATGTGTGGACCTTACGAATATAAAATAGTTGGTCAGGTCTATAATCCGCCATAGATAACCATCATTATTGAGCATCAGCTCTTATAACTCGAGATATAGTACGTACTAAGCTTTCAGGGTAAAGGAAAACCTGATATCTGGATAAAAGATCGATGAATCAGTGAAGATCTCGAGTTGTTGAAGACTGTTCCAGTACGTAATGATCTTCACTATGGATATTGGTATTTTATTTGGGCCAGAGTGAGCTAATACGAGATACCTATATCAGATTTTACCATGTGCACTGTATACTATAGTATCATTGATTTTTTGGTGTTTTGAAGGTATACTATATGCGTGGCCACACGTGCGTGTTCACCGTGTTTATCAATTACAATAAAATATATAGCGAGCCCAGAAATTTCACTGACGTTGTACTTTCTATAGCTACAACCGGGTGTATCTATAGGGTAAGCTTATGCACTTTTATATTTGATTTTACAACCTGAGCTCCTAATTCGAGGCGATCGGTTTATTAGAATACCATATGTTACTCATGGGTTTATTACTGCAGGTACATGTATTTGCATGATCGATTCATTGCAATGATTACATCCATGAACACATATGTATATCCATATTTATATTGATCAATTCTGACATTTAAGATTTGAACAATGGCATATATATATATATACCACGCTATAAACAACAATGTGCTATCAGTCAAAATTCATGCGCATGCGCATATACAGATATACAATGATGACCTCGAGTCCTAAATGCTTTTTACACCATACATGAACACTGGCCGTTATTCTAGGCTTATATCCTACATGTTTTAGCTATAGTTTTGAGAAAGTATACGTATACGTTGTACAAGGTGAATTATATCTAACTATTTTATTTTAACTCTCTATATATAAATATACTATTTATTAGTCAATTGCAACTTAGCAAAAGCTCAAGCTAGATATCGCGAAATCATTATCTCAAATAGCTATCTAAAGTATACATATATAGTAAGTTTTATTCGATTAAGGCTCGTATATCAATAATACAATAAAAAATTTGTTCAAATCAGCATAAGTAGATGGTTATATATATATTTGAAATTTTTTTTTGAAGAATTAAGTATAAAATTTAGAGATTTTTACTATACATAGGAGTTCAATCGATTAAGTATACTTATGCATTTTTTTTTGTTCATAATATTGCATGCTGGAATATATGTATTAATTAATTATTAATAACTAAGCTATCTCTAGCTCGGCAGTTATAGCTAAAGTATACATAGAAAGGGGCTATAAATATAATCTAAGATAATAGCTGGAAGAGCTTTAGACGATATAGCTGCTCTTCATGCTGAAATTTATAAGCTTGGCCATGGATATCATAATAATCATTTATAAGTTTAATTTAAAGTTATACTAACAGCTGCTTCGGGTTATAATTATAACTAGATGGTCTGAGCAGTTTTCTAGCGAAATATATATAGTCTGCAGTAAATACATCTATCTATATTATACTAACTAATCATCTTATCAACATTGTATAATGCATTTAATAACTTCAGACCACCTCAAATATGCATATATATGCTTCGTGGTTTATGAAGCTAAAAACACTTCAAATATTGATATATATTTATAACAATTGGTATAGTGAAGATAAGCTATATTATATATAAAAGCTACCTTTAGTTTGTAAAAAAATGAAGAACAGGCCTAGGTTTTTATGCAATTGTCTACAGCTTACGAGCAAAATATTTAGGATCCTCGAGTAAACATTTTAACTAGTCCTCTGTTAGGATCAATCTACCGTATTTTTATCCAGGATGGTTTCAGTCTTACGGCATCATGATATAAACTGATATTTATATATCTAATGAGAGTCGAATGTACCCTTATTCTGACTTAAGCTCAATTGCTGGGGCTGATTATGACAATATGATTCTTGCTTTCATACTGGAGTAATTATTAATAGAAACTAGTGTCACAACCCTTGCCACATGCATATATATCTCTAATTATAACCTTTCATACTAGCTTGGTACTTTGAACACTATTGTATGACTCCTGAGAATAAAAATGATACCTAGTCAACCAGCTATTACTGAAGAAGAAAATTGTATTAATCTTTAACTATACCTTAAATAATAATCTGGATTAATCTAAGGCTTCACAACACCAGCCTCGTTATTACAAAAATGATAAATACTCAATGCAAACATAGTTATTCAGACCTGATTTTTATTGATTTGAACTGTATTCTTAGCTGGATTTGTATGCAAACAACTATCAAAACTATTTGCTCTAATATAGAAACTACACAACTCTGTACACTATATCACTATAGAACTGTTTTTAACTTTCCCCTATTCTGAAATTCTCACCTCAAACTTTCTATTCCACCATCAAAATTTCAAGGCATATTAGCTAGAAGTGTTCTGATAAGAATGTTGCAATTTCCACCACTATAGTTTATGGAACACTCAAATTTAAATTCAAAACGATAGGTATTTAAACTATCACAGGGGGGGGGGGTTACAAAATCATTATTGTAATTATTTGGTGATGTAAAAATTGCTAACCACCTAAAGACCTAAAGCACGACTCTAAGGACCGATCCGACGAAACATTCACAAATAAAAAATCCCAACCCAGCTGGTGCTTCTACAGCAAGAAAACGCGGTTTCTATGGCGATTTTTTTATTTTGTCGCCATCCTGTATTGTAAACCCCGGTTGAGTTGGGAATTCAGTAACCCCAGCATAATTTTGGCGCTACAAGCAGGGATAAACTCCCAATCAAATTACAAAAAAAAGGGTAAACAAACCAAAACGCGTGCTTTCCCATGTAACAACAACAAAATAATAATTTTTTTGAGTGTGTAAACTTTATTCCTTAAGCGCTGGCTCTTACTTAAGCACCACTAAAAAATCACTGGTGTTGTTTACTTTCAATCTGAATGTTGTTTATGTTTTTCTTTTCATGATGTGTTATAAAATAGCCCCTGGCTTTTTTTTTTTTTTTTTGACCCCCCGATTCTTTCAAGCTGGGAAAGATTCCTCATTTCACGCCCTGAAAATGCGTAGTACCCTAGTCAATCTTACTCCTAACTTTTTTCTTAATATTTTTTTATTTTTTCACAAATAATAACAGTATTTTTTTGTGCGTTTGAATTTTTTTTTTGTACTTTTTTTCAAATTTTCGACCTTTTTATTCACACCAACGACACGACACGTCGCTAATTTTTTTTCTTTAATCTTAATACATATATCCAACTTTACAAAATGAGAGAAATTGTACGATTTAATCCTTATTGATAGAATAAATTACCTCTGCTCGAAAAATTAAACTAGAAATATAACAATCGAGATTTCGAGAGAGATTGAGTTCACCAGGACTAGAAATGAACAGACGCTAACAGTATAATAGATTCACTTGTCGGCCGGTCAATGTGGTAACCAAATTGTAAGTATAAACTACCCAGGTTTAAAAATTTTCTAACAAAATATTAGGGTGCTGCTTTTTGGCAAACAATTAGTGAAGAACACGGTATTGATGGTTCAGGCCAGTAAGTATAAAAATATAAAGAAGAATAAGCTAATGAAAAATAGATTTGTTGGTGAGTCTGATATGCAATCAGAACGATTAGATGTTTATTACACAGAAGCTGCAAAAGAAAAGTGGGTTCCAAGAGCAGTTATGGTTGATTTAGAACCAGGTGTTATGGATGCTGTTCGATCTGGTCCATATGGTGAATTATTTAGACCAGATAATTTTGTCTTTGGTCAAGCCGGTGCAGGTAATAATTGGGCAAAAGGTCATTATACTGAAGGTGCAGAATTAGTTGATTCAGTTATGGATGTTGTTAGAAGAGAAGCAGAAGCTTGTGATTCTTTACAAGGTTTCCAAGTTGCTCATTCTTTAGGTGGTGGTACTGGTTCAGGGATGGGTACATTATTAATTTCAAGAATTAGAGAAGAATATTCTGATCGAATGATGTCAACTTTTTCAGTTGTTCCATCACCAAAAGTTTCTGATACTGTTGTTGAACCATATAATGCTACTTTATCTATTAATCAATTAGTTGATCATGCTGATGAAACTTTTTGTATTGATAATGAAGCATTATATGAAATTTGTCAACGAACTTTAAAATTACCACAACCATCTCACAGTGATTTAAATCATTTAGTTAGTGCTGTCATGTCAGGTGTTACAACCTGTTTAAGATACCCAGGTGAATTGAATAGTGATTTACGAAAATTGGCAGTTAATATGGTTCCATTCCCTCGATTACATTTTTTTACTGTTGGTTTTGCACCATTAAATGCTATTGCATCAAATTCTTTTAGATCATTAACTGTACCAGAATTAACTCAGCAATTATTTGATAGTAAAAATATGATGGCAGCTTCAGATCCAAGACATGGTAGATATTTAACTGTTGCCACATTTTTTAGAGGTAAAGTTTCTGTTAAAGAAGTTGAAGATCAAATTAGAGCAGTTCAAAATCGTAATTCTGCTTATTTTGTTGAATGGATTCCAAATAATGTTCAAACTGCTATTTGTTCAATGCCACCAAAAGGTTTGAGAGTGTCTGCAACTTTTGTTGCTAACAGTACTTCTATTCAAGAATTATTTAAAAGAGTTGCTGATCAATTCAGTGCAATGTTTAGAAGAAAAGCGTTTTTACATTGGTACACTAATGAAGGTATGGATGAAATGGAATTTACTGAAGCTGAATCTAACTTGAATGATTTGATTAGTGAATATCAACAATATCAAGATGCTGGTTTGGATGATGAAGAAGATATGGGTGTTTATGAAGAAGAAGAATTACCTTTAGAAGATGAAGATATGTAATTTTTTCCTTTTCTAGTGGAAACTTTTCAGTATGAAATCTTTTTTAATGATAATATATTTTTTTGGTAATAATGAATTTTACTTTTATATTATTGGTTTCCTTGGTGTAGAATTTTTTTTTATTTTTTTTTACTTCCTTTGTAATTATATATAGTATTTTTGTCTTCTTTGAAGAGTTTAAAAAGCTCTGATACCTAGGGGATGTTTCTGGCTCTGATACTAAATGCACTACTGTGTGCTCGCTTAGGCGAACACTATTACGTTATACCAGTAGTAAGACAAGTAATAATTATGGCTTCTTGTGTTGTATTCTATAGTAATATAGACTATAGATATGATCTCGAGATGAGATCTAAACAAACTTAAAAGTGAACCATTAAGAAAAATAGTTTACATTAGACAAAAGAAGTCATAAATCTATGTTCTTCCCCCTACATTACAACCGAGATTTTTTTTTTTTTTCTCGAAATGAAACTATAATATATATATATCATCTAAATGTATCTCTTGAATAATAATTCAATCTTTTCTTTCTACCATCTAGTTATCTCAATTGAAAGAAGAAGTAAAAACAAACAAAAAAAATGGACGCAGAAGTTCAACAAATTCAAGCCATAATCAATCCAAACACCAGTAAAATGGAAAAATGGAAAAAACATTTACGAAATATTGTCCAAGCACCATCAGTTAGGTCTTTAATGGTTGGGTTATTACCATTATTATTATTTACCGTCATGACAACTGTAATTGCGGTTCCAGAAAAATTCTATATGATGAGTGTTAATACCACAAATATTAATGAAAATGTCTTATTTAATAATTTTGGTAAACCAATGACAAGTGTTAAAGATAGTGGATTGGCAACTATATATAGAATTGCACCACTAAAAGTTTGTAAAGAATTTTATCAATCTGAATTCGCACCAGCGTTAGCTCAAACAATTGTTACTACTACTTTCCCAAGAAATAACGATGATGATGGTGAAGAACAAGAAGATAATTTTATTGCTCAGGAAACTGAATATGTTGCGTATGAACCAGTGAAAGCTGAAAATTTACCATTATTATCTACAACAAAATATCAATCATCTTATAAAAATCATGTTTTCAATTTAATGAGAGAATTCGATAATGATTTGAAAGATGATTGGAGTTTGATGGTTCCACCGAACACTGAAAGTGATAATGCTAAATTAACAAGCTGGATTCGAACAATGAGTTGTATTACTGTTTTTTATTGGTTATTATCATTGTTTAGTTTTCTTGGATCGATTTATTTTTGTTTCCATGATAATGAAAATGGTAGTAAGTATAACCGAATCTTTGCTTATGTTGCAGTTTTCAGTTTTGGTGGGTTTGTTGTCGCTTGCTTGATTATGGTTGCAAATTGGTTTAGAGGTTGGAGTTTATATACACGAATTTATCAAGATATGGGGGTTTTGATACAGAATGATAAAAAAGTGATTGCTTTCACTTGGATATGTATTGTTTTGTTTTTGATTCAAGCCTTATATTTTAGAGCTTTGGATTATTTTGAACATGAACACGAAGAAGATACAAGCTTCTTTAGTATCAAATTTATCTGGCCAAAAGTTAAAGGTAAATTGAAAGGCAGAAGCAATGGTGAAGAGCAAGGTAATGATGTTCAAGAAGAATCTGATCATACTCAAACTTCATTAAGTACAGACCATGCAAATGCACCAAAATCAACAAATAATAATGGCCCGTCATTATCAAATTTAAATAGACCACACTTTTCTACTTCAATGACTCAATTGAATAGAACTAATAGTTTATCTACCCCTGTTATTGAAACCAATAAAAGTGAAGATTATAATCAAATTCCTGCTACACCAGAAAACAAGTTTAATAATCAATTACCTAACCAAGAAAATTATAACCTAACTGTCCCATTCCCAGTTAAACGAAGCTCTGCTGATGAAATATTTCATGATAGATCCTCCAAGAAAGCAGCTGGATCATCATCACCGTTGGGGATTATTGGTCGACAACCATCAATAAAAAAACGATACCCAGATCACACCAGGCTCAATAAAAAACTTACTGGGAAACGTCCACCCGGTAAACGTCGATCAGTTGGGTCGTCTAGTTTACACTCTACTGACGCAGTTGATAATACTACATCCAGTACCGAAGGGGCAGCTTTGAAAAAACAAAGTTCCATCTAAACTACAAATTATACAGTGTTATTTTATTTATCAAACGTGGTTGTGCTTTTACTTTATATATCATAACAATTTTTTTTCCATACACAGGATTTATATATTTTTCAATCTATTCTTTAAATTTTTATTGTATGGAATGTTTTATAGAATTCTTAAGTTGTTTTTCGTAGAAAAAAAAAAGATTGTTGGTAATAATTTTTTTTTTTTTACAATTATCTTTCTAAAAAAATTGATTATAATGGGTTTTTCGTAATTAAACTAATTTTAATGGGTTTTTGGTGCATCGAAGATTTGGTCAAAAACAGGGGAAAATGTTTCTATCAAGGTTTTTTATCAACTTTACCAGCTAGCAGTAATTTATCACTTTTGGATTCATGTCGAGGTTTCGCACGTGGGGCAAATTAACATTGAATCCTAGCGAATAATTTAATTCACGCTGTTCATAATAGGCGCACAAACAAAAATGTCTCACTTTCATTTACGTGTCTACAGCTGGCACTCGGAATCGTACCCGCCGCACGCTGCCAAAAAAGAGCTTTAATATATCCGTACAATACGTGGTAAACCTAATTAATTTGTGATTCAGGAGTCTATTAGTATGTAGAAATAAATAAAAGTGCATCTTTGTTATATTATATGATATTAGTCTAGATCAGCTGTATGGATCTTTTTGTTCCGATTCATGGATTTTATAAACGTGAATTTAACTTCTCGTTTATTTGTTCAGGAATAAGGTTTTAGAAAAAGTATCGAGGTAACAAAAACAATATGGATCTGTAGTGCATAAATAGTACATAAAGTACAAGAGAGATCTAAACACAGCTTCCAATTGCTAACAAGCTTCCAGCTTACTAGTTAGGAAATAAGCGCGGATCATAATCATTATTTGAAATTTCTATAAGTATATATTAATATTCAAAACTCATCCAACTTAATTATCACTTTTTTATATACTCTTCTTTTCTAAAAAAAATTCTATTCTTTTGCATTAGTTAGACGACCACACATACACCAACCATAAGTTGCAATACTGCTCATACTCAAGCAATAAATAAGAATGACTTCAAAACAACAAGCTAGTACGAAAATCATCGACTCTAGTATATCAAAACCAACAGGTTACAAATATCATAATTCAGAAGGGCGATATATAAATAATGCTACACAAACTACAATCCCAGCATATGATAATTCTTACCAACCAACTAAAGTCAAACACCAGAACTCTCACAGAAGCTCAAGTAATATTCAAATTATCAGTGTAATATTATCAATATTACTATTAGCGTTATTATTTCCATTTAAACAATTTATACAAACTGATACATCAAAAATCATTGGTCAACAAAACATCATATTATTTTCAAATCTTCAACAATATTTCTTTCAAGATGAACTATTAATAAATTGTGGGTTATGGTTAACCAGTTTATTATCAATAACAATTTTTTTGATTGATAAATATTTGACAAGAGAAGAAATTAATTTATCAATCGATTTAAAAGATTTGCATTTTTGTTATATTTCATTGTTTTTATTTTCTTTTTGTCCTTTATTAAATATGATTAGTGTGTTATTTTATGGAGAAAAAGTGTATTTGAAATATAAATTATTAGTTGATACATTGGCTATTGATACTGATACTGCTATTGTTACATTAAGTGAATTCACATGCTGGTGGATTGGCATTGTTTTATTGGTTGGTATTACTTTGAACTATTGTATTTATGGTCGAGTTTTAGATACTAGAAGATTTCAATTGGATGGTGGTGATCACTTGGTCTATTATGAACATGAACTAGAAAATAACAATAATTCCATCTTAAACGATGAAAAATTATAATCATGTTTGCACTATATGTGTGGCTGTGGCAATTTGAATTGCTTTAAACTATACTAGCCAGCATTTGATAATTTATTGCTAGAACCTTTTCCTATTTATTATATTTACTACTAGATTATATATTTTATTATTCACATATTGATGTAAAACTCCTCTCAAGTTGCTATTTTTTTACACAAATATACACATATATTGGTCAACTAGCTTTGTGTGCCTTTTACATGTCAGTAACACATGATGTGTTTGTAATATGATTCAGATCTATACTATTTATATAACTTTAATTGCATTACGATCAGTTATGTTAAAAGAAGTTTAATGTAAATTACTGCGAGAGTAAGCTTTATCTAGATAAAATATTCATCCCGCCGGGATATCAGGCATACTAATATATTCGCTATTAATTAATGTATCATATTACATTTAGATGCCCAACCTTGGATAAAACTAACTGCAGGCGTGCCCACCATGCACCCTCCGAAACTTGTACCATGGCAATCATCATATAGCTAGAGGATAAAGCCACTATAGCTCAGTATATACTCTAGTTTTGAGAATTGATACTCTACTAGTTTAATAAACTATGACAAAATCTACCTGTTAAAATTAAGAAGAAAGGCTACTAAGATAAAAGTAGTCTAATATAATGTCAATCAATATAGTTACCAAAGTTTGATCGATTATTAGTGATTTCATCATAAATATTCATTCGAGCATTGCCTTCTGCAATATATTGAGCTTGAAGTGTAACAAAGTTTTCTCAATTAAGCCGTCCTAGAGCCAAAAGAGCTTAACAGGTTCTTTAGGTTCTAGCAACACTAGCCACACAATAAGAAATAGCCAAACTTTAATCATGCGTCTGAGGCGTTAAATAAACTATAATTCTCGGGGTTTTATTTTTCTCCTTAAACTTTAATTATTCTGTATTATGAAATTAGTTTTTAGGCAAAATTGTGAAAGCTAAAAAAATCATAGATTCATGGATGGATAGTACACCCGAGATTTTGAAAGGCTGATTAAAACAGTTCATATCCTGATTATTCACAATAGAGTCATAGGATTAATTGTAATATAGTTTGAATGAGTGGGTGTATCTTTTCTTCAAAGAATCTTCCCTTAAAGGATAGATCCTTGATAAGCTTTATAGTGCTAGGTTAATTACCTAGCTTGGACTGGGAAAAAAACGGAAGTACAATACATATGTATCTAAAATTTCAAAGATTTTATATATGGATATCCTCGAGTTCATACTTGGAACATTTATACTTCCTGACGAGCGAGAGGCTCAGGGCCAGTAACTGAGACCTTCTTTTGTGAGGTGGATAAATTGGTACAAATAGTAATCATAACCAGAGTAACTGGCTGAAACCCTATAGTAATAGTTTATATATATGTCATAATTAGTTTCAGTTATTAATTATTTCTTAAATAGTGAACTTATTTAACACAAGCGTAGGCTTGATCCGTAATTATGTTTTATCTGCTATTAATCATGTTATGGCATAATACGTACGGATAAACAGTGTTGATGATAGCTCTGGTGAACAAAATTTTTGATGTCTTGACCAAGACATTCCGGGTTTTGTTAAATGCCAGCTGAATCAATAGGACAATCCAACTTAGAATAAAAAATTTCTGCATAGTAACTATAAACGAGCTTAAAACTAAATATTTATCATGTTAAATAGTCAGTATATCCTTTATTTCCAACGGATCTTGAACCTTAACTCATTTGAGAGCTCTCCCGTGAGTAACTTTTATGCAAGTTTTTTTGATAAACTTTGAAATTTTTTATAGTTATCGACACCTGTAAATTTCATAATTGTCATCTTTTATACCTATAGAAAATTCTAAAAAACATCTTCAGAGATCTCGATAAAAAAAAAAAAAAAATCTATTCTAGTTCATAAGTTTGAGAAATCAACCACTTTAATATACTGAAGTTGTCACTCCTTTTTATATTTTCTCAAACTTCTACTCTTTTTTTCGGGTAACTTGGTTTGTTCATTCACTCATTCAATAGAGCTAACAGTTACCAAATAAACATTACTAGCTATATTGAGCATCATATTTTATCGATATCACTGTGTACAGCATTCATTTTTAGTACATCAAGGCTAGTATTATACCTTTGATCTGATCATTGGACTCCAACTTCATTAGTTCAAGCACGCATTAATTGCACCTAAATAAACAAAAAATCAGCTGAATCAAGACTTTGCCGATAAGTATATCAGAGAAACACAAATTTACAAAGACAATAAAACCATAGAAAAAAAAGGATGAGAATCATTAATCTAGTTTGTAAAACTGGGATTTTTAAACGATTTTCAATCCAAAATTTCCCATCATTAACCGGCCTATATCAATTATCGACTCAAGTGCCATCAAGATCCTCAATAAACAACTACCTATCCATTAACTTCACTAGGCTACTAAGTCTATCGCTATTTTTCTTATGCATCTACTCCATCAACCCATTCACTAAATTCATTCACGTTGAATCTCAATTATTCTTTGGAGAAAATCATATCAACTCTATAAGTCAAGTCAATGAATCTTTAAAACTTTTTCAATTTGAAATGAATAAAAATTTGTACATTACAGCAACAATATATTTTTTTATAACAATGATTAACTGGTCATTGATATGGGCAAAAAGAAAATCAAATATTAGTTTAAAAAGTCTATATTGGGGGTATTTGGTGTTATTATTTTGGTCAATTTGTCCTTTTATTAATACATTAATGCTATTTAAATACGGTAAAACTATTTATTATGACTATCAGTTTGAATTGGTTAGTATTGTTAATCATAAGAACGTGGTTTGGGTTTTGATGGAGTTTTATACAGTAGGATGTTGCTGGGTGGTTATGGCTATAGGGCTGAGTTTTGAATTTTGGAGATCAGTTAATGAAGTTAAGGCTTTATCAAAAGGGTTCAAAAGCCAGGTTTAGTCGCTCTCTTTATTGAAGTTGAATGAATAGTCGGTTGGGTTTGGGTATAAAATATTCTATTGATGCTTGATTGATGTATGGCCAAATCAGATGACTGATCTACCCTGCCATTGTAATTAAGTGTGAACTGGACCAAGCCCTATATATATGCAACCTTATGTTAATAATATATGAATTTCAATGATATAACGCCAATTTTAATTGTCATATGCATAATAAAAATTTTATAGTACTATAACAATATAAAATTCAAAATATTAATCTTTTTTTTATTATTAAAAATACGCTTTAAAACTACACTAAGCATGCAGTTTAACTATTAGTTCTATTCAAGGTTATATGCAGCCTTGCTGTCGACTTGCTAAAACACTCATGTATGGATATAAGCTTACCAAAATATTTTAGTGTTACAATTGAGGATCTAAATAGTTATTCCATTGTTTAAACCTTGATTTGGAATGAAAAAAATTTGGTGAGCTTTTCTAAAGCTTCACCTAGTTATAGAGACAAGCGCCTCAAGCATTGTAGTGAAATTTCTTGTAATAGGCTACGTCAATAATTTCTGACGACGCTGTAGCCAATAGAGGATGGATAACATATAAGCTCTAATTGTAGCAAGTTATGCAGAGTACAGATGCATGTATGCAGAGGCACAAACTTACACTCAGCATACATAAAGCAATACCAACAACTAACCCTATAGTGTACAGCTAGCAGATTTGGTCATCCAAAGATCTCGACTGTATCATCACACGAGACCATGAAACGAAACACTTTGGCCCGAAGACGAGCTAAAACTTGCGAATGATTTTCTTACGCACCGCTGTAGGTAGAGTTTAGTATTTGATAGTCTAAGAAAAGCAATCATTTGAAAAATAAAGAACAGATCTACAGGGGCACAAGTGCACCAGTAAATAAGGGGAAACTTTAAATCCCTGAGAACAACCACATCCATATTGCAAGTCATTGTGTCAAAGCTTAACCTTTGTCTTAGTTAATGCGGCTTTAACACTTTTTAAAAAAATAGCCTTAATAGGCTTATTGTGGATTATGAGCCGCGCGTGGCCCTCGGAGTGGTTAAAATTTAAAGATATATATATATGATTCCCAATTGATATTTTGTCAATAACTAGAATTCCTAATGTTGATATATAGGTATAATTGGATACTAATTATTGCTAAACGTTAAAAAAAAAAAAAATAAGGAAAGAGAAATATAAGACTATATATAGAGCATTTTAATTTGTAAAGTAAACAAGTTAGAATTATACTAAAAAGAATTAATAACAGAATATAAATACAATAAAAAGTTATGATAAAAAGGTATATAATGTGACTTCCAACACTATTAAAACTATAAACTGAAATTCTAGTAACACTGTAATATATAGGTACAAAAATAGCAAGTGTCAACCATGTGACATTGTTAAGCCTATAACGCGTCAATGTGAGTGATAATACATGCAGAGAGCAAGTCGAAGGTGATTCGTAATTGCATTGATGATTTATGCCCTTAAGCTACTTAAACTTTCTTTGTGTTTAGCTCGATTAACATCAAGCTGGTCCTTCACACTTGTAGAGAATAATATATGGGATTCATACCTGGCTCAAAATATATATATAGGAAGCCTGGTCCAATACAGGTGTATGTGCAGCTAGACAAAAGAAATAGAATTGTAGTTTAGGTTATAATATATATAGCCCAAGTACACTAGATCTTTTTTCTAAATTGAACAAACTCAAAGGTACCTTAACTTTAAAACCCGCTTCAACATCTTGAAAAGTCACAACAAGCTCTACTTCTCACACGTCACTAAGCTAATTTTTCCCAAGTAACATTCAATACCTAGCTATTCTAAATTTTTTCTAAAAGACATTTATTGAAAGGAATATATACTCCAGAATATCGTTTAATTCCCACGAAATAAAAAGAGTCTGTTTACACCATTAACTACTTAAATGAAGAAACACCCATCCAAGATGTCTTCGGCCCCAGTAACTTTTACAGACTACTTCAGAATCACAAGGTACCAAATATTCCAACCATTTACACAATTCTTCCGAGACCATGCATTTATAATATATGCATCATTGTTATCAATCTTGTCATTAGCATTATCGATCGAAAATGTTGGTAGTACAATCCTATGTAACACTGAAACAATTTACGACTTTTATGAATTTCCTGATCCAAATTCAAAAGAAAAATTATCAAAAGGAATTGAATCATTAAAACAATCATTATTAATGATTGGAATTATATCAGGAATATTAGCAATATCATCAAAATATTTAAAATATCAATTTAATCGAAATAAAATTAGTTTAAAAAGAGACAGTCAAATCAAATTTATAATGTTTTTAACAAGTATTGGGGTTTTTATTTCCACTGTTTTGAATACTTTTGGGTGCAATTTGATGTATGATAAGTATGCAGCAAGTTTTATGTTTGATATTATGGAAACGGGTCATGGTAGTATTGGGTTTTTTGGGGTTCCTGTTTGGCAGCAAATAATGTGTTGTAATTTTGCTTTGATGATGTTAATAGAAGGGTGGTTACAAACAACAGATTCAAATAACTAAGGGTTCTTTTGTTGGATTTGAGTTTAAAATATATAATGAATAGGTTCCTTCTAAATTTATTGTCGTTCTTTATTTATTAAAATATTCTATTTGGAAAAAATTCAATCTCTACTTTATAAATTTTGATTGGCTATTTAAAATGATTTGAATTATAGTTTTTCTTCTTTATAAGTTTTGAAAAACTTAACAGGAGGATATCCACGCTCTATAATTTTTAAAAATAGAAACAATAAACTATCTATCCACTAATAAATAGGTAATTTATCCTTCACAATCTCGAAATGTTCTTTCAAGTAATGGTTAAGTTTCCATGGTTCCATTACTGTAAATTTATATATATATATCTTGCCGGATTATCTTTATTCTTTTTCTTATAGCTATAACACAATATCTGTTTTATTATTTCAAATTAAGATATTAAATCATTCAACTAAAAATCTAAACAAATTTGAAAAGAGAAATGCGATTCTTAAAAACTTCAGCTGAAAACTGGCTCTATAGAGCTATTTCTACATTAATCTCAATCATCATCATCATATCATTCCTTCCAATATTCTTTTTTAGAGACCACCCAATGATGACAATTTCTTTTCAAGACACCAATTTTACAAACTTTTTAATTGATGATGTTCCAGTCAACAATAATGGTAAATTCCATAACCATTACCATTGCCGATTATTCGACGCTTTTGTTTCATCCAACAGCAGTACCAAGCACTCGATCCCATGGAGTGGATCTCCTACTTTATGTACTGTTAAAGGTATTTTACAACATGATTTTACAACAGTTAACCACTACCCACGGGGTGTTGAGAACTATATTGAAAGAGTTCATAATATGATTGGTGACCCTCGATTAGTTTATTGGGTTTCAATGATTGTTATAATTTTGCAAATTTCAATGTCTCTGATACAAATTTGTTTCGTACATTCTTCAAGAAGAGGTACAAGATTATTCACTTGTATTTTATCAGCTTTTGGTACAATATTAGTGACCATTCTATTTTGTTTGACGAATTTTTATATTGTTAATCATGAACGTGGAAAAACTTTATTGGAGGATGTTAAAATTGATATAAAATCTCATAAATATTATCCAGGTAATATCGGGTTAATTGTTGGTGCATGTTTGAATTTTTTGAATTGCTTGTTCCATTTGACAAATTGGAAATTTTATGATAGTTTATCACCAACGTATACTATAACTGACTCAGAATCTAATCAGAAAGGTACATTTACAAGTGCATTTCATCAACGCCAAAAACAATTGGAAAATTCTACAATGAATTCTAGTGAAGAAATGAGACAAAAAATACAAGAGCCTCATCCAATAGATTATATTATGTCATCTGAAAAATCTAGAAATTTACCATTATCTAGACAAATCAATGGAATCAAACGACATTTTTCGTTAGATAATATCAATACTGATTTGGATGAATTTCGAACTCCTTTGGATTCAGACTATCATAATTCCAAAAGGGCTAAAAGAGATATTTTTGATAAAAAGAAAACTTATATTGATGATAGTCCTATTGATAATAAAAGCATGTCGTTCGATAGTGATAGTATAGGTAAAACACCAACTAGACATGTAAGGTTTAGTGGACCTGAGCCTCATATTTTAAGAGTTGTTAATCCTGATGAAAATGACTTGAGTGATAGTGATACTATTCGTGGTGTTGAAATCAATGGGGATAATATTACTCAACCTTATAATTGTAGTAGTAGTAGCGGTAGTAGCAGTTCCAATGGGTTAAGTAGAGATTACAAGAGAAGCAGAACGTTTTACCCTAAACAAATGCAACCTCAGAACCAAGACGACCATGAAAATGATTCGGATGGCAGTTTTAACACCGTTCTAGAATTCAGTGATAGTAATTAATGAATATATAGGTCAAATATATTTTTTTGATTATTTACGCCTGTTATATAGTGTAATTATTGATAAGGTTGATGTTGTATTGATAAAGATTTATGATAAGTTTATGAATTTTAATTTTTTTTCTTATAAGGTGAATATATATATATATTAATTTAACAGCTTTTTTAGAGTTTCTTTTTGGTATATGATTTTTGAAAGTTTCTAACAATTAAGGAATTTTTTCTTTTCATAAAAGCTACTATCGGTATATATTTTGCGCTTGGTTTGAGATATTGCAAGTATATATATATTTTTTGTTCACCGTAGGATTGCCCTGCCTACTAGTTGGGGCAGTTTTTACAATTGAAAAATATTTGTTAGGTTATACGATATAAAGCTCCATTTCATTAACTTAATTTCTCAAGATGAAGTTCTCTCACATGTACAGCGCTTTAGCTGCTATGACGGTAATAGTTGTTTGTTACGCCCTGGGGCATGCTGGGGAGGTAGAGAAATATATGGTAGCCAAAGTTTATTGATAGTATTTGCTCTATATTCACACTTGTGTAACGTTTTTTCGATTAATTATTGAATGTATAGATAGCTAGTAAATACGCGTTCCATCATCATCAACATATTCGTTGTACAAACGCGTGTACACCAAATCTTGTTGTGTGCGCGGTCTGTCTCAAAATTATAACTTGAGGTTGTATCAATCAGTATAGCTACAAATGCTCGCAGTAAACGCAGCTTATTAATTGAACCAAACATGAGGTCTACATCCAAGGATAGATAATGCTGATTTGGTTTTACTCCAATGCTATATATAGGAATAATTGCAACTATTATTAGAAAACAGGCTTTTCGTAAGTGCTTCTACTATTAGCAGCTAGTTTCTATCGATAAAATAAATAAAAATATACATTAATAAATAAATAAATAGTAAATAATTTAAAATAATATACAACTAATAGCATACATATATTTGGGTATCCCTCCTTCACCTCATCTTATTGTAATTATTTCCTTCTTCTTTTTATACCACCACCTTTCTTAGCCTGCAATCTTTGCTCATTCTGTTCAAACGACAATACCCTACAAATTTCCACATCAACATCTAATTCCCTCATATGATGAATCCAAACTTTTTGGGTATCACTCAATTTATCATTCTTACTTTTAACTTCAACCATCTTAACCAACCCCAAGGAATCATTATAAAGACATAAATCGGGTAAACCAGAATCGTACTTATAATAATCTTTTGCAAACAATTCACAAATACCTTTCAATGCTTTTATACCCAAATAATTGGCAACTTTGACTAAATCATCTATACCGAATCTATCAAAATCTACTCCAATCACATATGGACCAGTATTTTCAAACCTTGTATTTTTAGATTTCCATTTCTTGTAACTTACTGCACAGTAGATGTTACGCAACAATTCTTCAATGTATCCGGGTGTTTCTAGTTCTTTCAATCGCTCGTTAATGATGCTTTTACGACGTTCATAAAACTCGTTGGTGAATAAGTCGAGTGGGGCTACTTGAACATGGTTATAAAATACCCCAGGTATAGTTTCATTGAATACAATGTCCCAAAACAATAACATATATATGCTTCTTAAACATTTACCTTCATCATGCCAACCATACCAACCAAATTTCATATAATGTTCAAGTGCTACCATTTCAACACGTACTTCCCGATCGTCACAATCACTTGCCCAAACGGTCGGCCCACTCCATCCAATTTTTTTGGGCTGTTCCAGTTTTAACTCCAATTGAGCAGAAACTATAGGTGCCTTTGCAGGTTCAGGTTCAGGGTCAGGTTTTGGTTTTTTATCTTCTTTTTCGGGGCTATTGCTATCAGATGTTTTCACTTCAACAATCTCTAAATCACTATCCTCTTCCTCATCTTCCATAGCACTCATATAAGAGCCCTCATCTCCGTCATCGCTAATTAATGGAGGTTCGGGTTTGGGCGCAGGTTCAGGTTCAGGTTCAGGGTCATCTTCACTATCACTAATAACAATAGTTTCAATTCTTTTAATCTTCTTCAACAGCGGCTTATCACTGAAAAAATCTTTCAACAAACTTTGCTTCAATTTCTTCGGTGTATAATCTTCTTCATTATTATCCTCTTCAACTTCAGCTGCTGGATCGGGTTTAGTCTTACCAATAACAATATACTCATCAACACAATTCAAATCTTTGATCAAAGGTTTGTAATTCAATTTAATGGGTTTATTTTGTCTTTCTTTATTCTTCCATTCGGCCCATTGTTTCTTAAAATCTTTATTATAAATAGTCAAAAACTTTTTGACTTTTTTATCAAAATCTAATATTAAAGGGTCAACATTATTTTCCAATTTTGCAACTTCAAAACCTAATTTAACACCCTCATGAGCTTTTATAATCCAATTATTATAATTTGATATCTTGAATAGTTCCATTTCCCAATGAATTTTTGATGTTATCCCAACCATCAATTTGTGCTGTGCATATACTTGTTGTTTAAGAAATTGATCCAATAGCTGCCATTGTTTAAAGATCAATTTATATTTATCGCTTTTACCTAATAATCCTGTGGACATACTACCTATTTTCACTGCGACCTTCATCCAAACATATCTACATGTGAACCTATCTTCAACAGAATTCTCAGAATTATTAATTAATTCAACAATTTCTGTAATTTTTTTCAGCACTGATTCTAATCTTACTAATGCAGGTATTTCGGGTTCACCCATTCGTAACTGCTTATTATCATCGCCCCAATATACATCTTCTGCTACGGCTTCTTGGTACTCTAGCAATTCATCCATTGTTGCAAACAGCGGTCTCGTATTCAATTTATAATTGAAATATTGACGTTGATTGATCCCATGAAGGTATAATTTTGAATAACTTGCACTTAAGTCATTATAACCACTATCATAATAATAAATACTATAAACTTTTTGAAAAGTATCTAATGCAGTTTTAGCCAGAACATGAGACCCACCATGGCAAACTTGAATGTGTTTAATCAAAATCTTCCCAAACGAGCTATTATTTTCATCATAGCCAAAAGTCGTTTGTTTATGACCATTTTTAACAGCTAATAACAATGCATCAACCAACCCTTCCTTCTTTTTACCTAATACTGTAACTTTCATAGTTTTTACAATTCCTTTCAATTCAGTACCCGTTAATGCATCCAAAACTTTGGGTAAATCATCATCATTTTCTAATTTTATAACTAATTTTGCTGATACTAGTTCTTTCAAAACTTGTTTAAATAAATCTGAATCTCCAATATACCCTTGAATTTTCCTTTGTCGTAGCTCCACATTTTCAGTGTAATTTCTATCAAACATCCTAACAAATAAAAATTTTGCGTATTCAGTTAAATTGATAAACTGATCTATTATCAATTTATCATCATCATTTAATAAATGAGATTGTCGTTCAGTAACAAAATCTAATACTTTCCAAAAAGGTCTTAAATGATCGTTATTCTTTCTTTCAAGATCAAAATCCATCGTTTGATTTTATTGTCATTCTATATATCTCTGGATTTTACCATTAAAGATACTTGATATAACGAAATAAACTATGAATATCGATAATTGTAGGTTATTAAGTTGGTGATAAAAAAAGAGTTTTTTTTGGCGACGCGACGCTTCCTTTAATCATTTTATTGTGCAAAAAAATACGAAAATTGAAAAAGAAAATACGAGACTTACAATGCTCGAAAATTTTGACTGGTCTCTTTTTGCTCCCAAGAATTTTTTGAGTTTTAAGCTTGATTATATTTGTAATTTAAGTAGCATTAAGGTAATTAGATCGGAGATCGGTATACAATAGTTACTTAATGTCTCAGATTATATTTTTTTACACTCCAAAAGTTTTTAAAAGCTTAGATTCTGATATAAAACCATTCAGGGTGTGTGCTTCTAGTAGAGAAAAATTAAAACCTCCTGTTTTCATGTTTACACAATTTAAGCACACTGTAACGTAAAAATTTTGTATAAGATCTAGTTTCATTCATTCCAACCCCACAAAATTCTGTGTGTGAATTAGTTTTGAGTTTTTGTGTGTATAATTTACCGATACTTTACGACATAATATTATAATTTAATAAGCGGTACAGTGGGGATGGACAGAATATATAGTAAAAACCCACGACCCAGGATACAACCGACTTGGACAGCTCAACCTACAGATAAACCATCGATATCAAGTGCGAGTAGTTCAGTATCAATTGCAAGAAGTGAACCACCAATCTCTCACCAACATCAAAATAGTATAAGCTCCAATAGCCCGACTCCACAGTTTTTCAGAGCCAATGATTTGAAAGTCAAACCAACAGCCAAAATTGCATATAACCCTAAATTAAGACCACAAAAGAGTCAAGAGTTTACCAGGTTAAGGCATCGGCCTAGTGGGGAATTCAGTGTGCTTAACGGTAATGTTAAATTATCACCTGGGGTGAACCAGCCTAATGGTCAATTTAGCTCACCAACAACAAGTCCACCTTTACCAAATAATCCTATTTATAACAACAACAACAACAACAACAGTAGTAATAATATCAATGCTTCACCAATTAATACACCAAGAAAAATCAATACTAACACTTCACGACCTATTTCTTATATGCATCCTAATACCCTTAATAATATAAACAATAGCATCAATTCTGAAAAATATAAAGCTCAAGTTGCGAGGTTGGACCGGAAAGTTATGGATTTGGAAATTTCAAATACTTCTCTGTTAGCAGTTAATAAATACTTGGAAAAAAGATTAAAGAATGAAAAAACATCTACTCACACTTATAATGAGAATGAAGAGAACGAAGATGATGAGTTGAGTGATATTGGGATATCAGTTAGAGAATTACTAATAAGTGAGGGTGAATTAGATGCAGAAGCAATTGATGAAAAAGCAGATTTAATTAAAGATCGAATGAACAGCCATATATCTTTCTTAGAAACTTCACAGCAAATTGAATCCTCACTGTATAAATGTTTGACAATGTCTGAAGCTTTAATCAATTCAGCGACTCAAAGTCTCAATTATGTTGTAAACCCTGATGAAATAAAACTAGGTGGTAAAGTTGTAACGAATGATGATAATGATACTAACGACGAATTTATTAACATATAATAATGATTAAACTAATAACATAATTGTAAAAAAAAAAAAAAAAAAAGTTACTCTATTAATACAAATTAAGATCTAAACTTATTTATAACTTTTGAAAATCCAAAGGTTTTAAACCCAAATGGCATACCAAATTGCCAAATATAAATAGGTACCCCAGCAAAAATAAATAACGCAGCAAAAAAACTTTCCAAAGGTTTTTCAAATACTGTTCTACTAACTAAAAATAATGCAACACAACAAAATAAAACTGGAGTTGTAATCCAAGTTTTATAAGGCCTTTCTAAATCTGGTTCTTTAACTCTTAATACAATAACTCCAAATACTGTCAAAAAATAAAACAAATAACCAGCAATACCATAAAATGTAATTAAAGAATCAAACTCACCAATAATAATATAAAAAGCAGTCATAGCAGCTTGTAAACATAATGCATTAATAGGAGTATTTCTTTTCTCGTTAATATTTGTAAACCAACCTGGTAAAAATCCTTCTTCTGATGATGAATAAACTAATCGCGCAGAACTAAACACGGTCGCGTTGAGCGCGCCAGCACATGAAAATGCAATACATAATGCAAAAACAATTCTACCTGATTTACCAAAAACTTGATAAGCAAATTCTAATGCAACAGTATTTGTACCAAGAATCTCTTTATTTGATAATACAGCAAAATATGATAAATTACATAACAAATATGCAAATATCACGATTGGCATTGCAATATGAATAACTCTTGGTAAATCTCTTCTAGTATTTTTCATTTCAGCACTAACATAATTCATATTATCCCAACCATCATATGCCCATAATCCACCATATAATGCAATAGCATAATCACCAAAATCAACTTTCTCATATTGATGAAAGAATCCATCTTTTAAACTATTTGTATCTTTAAAATTTGGCATTGCAATCATACCAATAATACCAATAGCTAATAATAAAATCACTTTTAAAATCATAAACATATTACTTGCATTTGCACCCCATTTTGTACTCCAACAATTTAATGCAGTAACACTACCTAATCCTAATAATGCAACAATCTTTTGAACCCAAAAATTACTCATAAATTCTGATCCAGTTCCTTTTGTTAAATATTCACTAAAAATAATAGCAATAATTGCAGTACCACCAGGTTTTAAAACTGTTAAAGCAGTCCAAGAAAATAAATATGATGGACATGGTCCAAAAATATGTTGTAAATATGCTTGTGATGATCCATTTAATGGAATTGCACTTCCTAATTCTGCATAAGACGACGCACCAGTCCATGCTAATAAACCTGATATTGTCCATATAAGTAATGCGTTACCGACTGATCCACTATGACTATTTACTCTACCAGGTGATGCAAAAATTCCAGATCCAATCATTAAACCTATTACTAAACTTAACCCATGCATTAAACTTAATCTTTTTTGTTTAGCTAATGGGATATTTCTATTTGTTGTATCTCTAGTAGCTGATAATTCAAACATGTTTGATCCCACTGTTGATACACTAAAACTTCGTTGATGTCTGCGACTAGATGGATGATTTGGATTCAAGTAATCATCATTATCTTCAAATACTGGTGGATCATCATCACTTAACCCTCTTGAAGATATTGAACCTCTACTTGATTCATTATCTTCAGATGATACTAATGAATGTAATTCCACTGATTCACGTTCATTATTGTTGATATTTGGAGTCAATCTGGAGTAATCTGTCATTATCCAGACTTGGTATAGATATAAAGATATGTAAAGAAGAGTCGATCGTGTAAGTAAAAAGTTTTGCCAATATTTATTCCAATCGATTAAAATTAGGGGATTATTTATTTTGACAGCAAGGCGCGATCCATCTTTAAAAAAAAAAACCTCCACTTAATTAATGAACCTCCTGCGCTTAAATTAAAATTTTCATACTCAAAAATTTACAGGGTTTTTTTTTTTTTTTTGCTTTTTCTTGGAAATCAAATTTGTACGCATGTACCTTGAATCACGTGAAAAGTAAAGGTCGGGGGTCGGAGGTTCTAAATTTTAATGAAATGAATTTCGAGTTTCAGCGTTTTTTTTTTAGTAAGGAGACTGTTTATTTATTATCATCAAGACTTGTTCATTAATATTGATTGATCTAAAGGAGGTATTTTTGTACCTCTTTATTATTATAACTAATCATGGATTATTCGAAGCTACGGAAAGATATCAGTAGTAGAAAAAACGAAGAAACAGTATCTGTCAACCATCGAGCGTATGTATTTCTATTCAAAATATCGCCACCAATACACAAGAAAGAACAGAAGAACTAACATTATATAGATTAATTACAAGAACTTTAACCAAATATCCGGTAGATTTTGCATTATTTAGAGAATTATTACAAAACAGTGCTGATGCTAGAGCTAATAATGTTGTTATAAATTTCGAATCATCAAATAAAGATGTATTTTCAAAAGATAACATCAATAGATTGAATGAGGCACCTATTATTAAATTAACTGTTCGAAACAATGGGGCATTATTCGAAGAACAAGATTGGAGTAGATTGAAAGAAATTGCTAAAGGTAATCCAAATGAAAGTAAAATTGGTGCATTCGGTGTTGGGTTTTATTCTGTTTTTGAAGTAACTGATGAACCTTTGGTACATTCTGGCAATACTGTTATGAGTTTTTATTATAATGGTGACCAATTAATGTATAGAAGAGACGATAATACTGAAAAATCAGGTTGGACAGTTGTTGATTTACCTTATAGATCACCTGGGGTATTACCAAGTTTACCACAATTTACTGCATTTTTAACTCAAAGTTTCATGTTGGTACCATTAAATTCTATAGAATTGAGAATTAATGATACCGTTTTGTTGCTTTTGACCAAGATCTCATCACCTCAAACTAGTATTGATATTGCACCATATTTAAATACAAAATCACCAGATAAAACATTGGATTTAAAAACTGTTGAATCAGAGAGTTTTCAAGTTTCTGTTAAATATATGAATATTACACAATCTGATAAAACTCCAGCAAAAAGTTTATTAGGGTTTGGTAAAAAATTATTTTCTTCTTTTATGACTAGTTCAGAAGATCCAAGTGAATACACAAATGTTACATGTTTTTTGAAAAAAGTTACTTGTAAAATTGGTGTTAATGTATCATCACATTTTGCAAATAAAATGAAGGAAACTGTTATGAAACCACCACCAAAAGAGGCTATTATATCAATGTTAACAAGTAGTAGAGAAGAAAAACAATTAAGTGAGCTAAAACCACCATTATCTGATTACATTTTCCCACCAGAAACTAATGATGCTAAAATCTTTATTGGATTCCCAACAAAGCAAAGTACTTCAGTTAAGAATCATATTGCAATGAACCAGTTAATTCCAACAATGGAAAGAACTGCTATTGATATGTCTAATGCTTTTGTTAAAAGTTGGAATGAACAAATGTTATATATTTCCGGTGTGTTGTGCCGGGTTATTTATGAAGCTGAAATGTTGAAACTAAAAGGTGTTGATAATGATACCTTGATCAAAAACGCCACCTATATTATGGATAAATTTACCTTTCAAAGATCAACACCTGATAATAGAGTTGGTGAGTGGATTACATCTGGGTTTTATAATGCAAGTTTAACAAAATTAATGGTACCATCACAGTTGGGGGTTAAAACTTCATTAGAAGTTAGATTACCAACTAGTAATGATTTTTTCAAAAAAGTTCCAATATTACCAAAAAAAGTTTCATCAGATTTTATTGAAAGAGCCAAATCATTAAATCTATTAAAAGTGATTAGTGCAGAGGATGTTCTAAAAGAGGTTTCATCAAGACCGTTAAATGTTAAAGAATTCAATATTTTTGTTCAATGGATTATTGATAACATACGAAATGGTACTATCACACAAAATGATAGATCTAGAATTTTACAAGAAACCGTTATTGTATCGGAGTCTGAAACTGTTACTTTAGGATCAATTAAATTCTTTCAACCTAAAAATGAAGATTTTCCAATACCAAATAATTGCATTAAAAACTCTTTTATTAAAGATATTCCATTTAAAAGCTTAGAAGAGTTGGGGTTTAAGGAACTAGATATTGTTAGTTGGACTCAATTTATCGCTACCACTCAAGATATTCAATTAAAGCCAGAATTCGCAGTTAAAGTATTGATTAAATTATCAACAGCATGGGGATTATTAGAAGATACAGAAAGATCAAGAATAGTTGGTTCATTACACCAAGTCTCATGTATCCCAACACAATTAGGTATGCAAATTCCATCAAATGCTTATTTAAATGAAATTGCATTATTTCCAAATTTACCTATCAAATCAAAAGATTTAGATGCAGTACCAAATCAATTCTTATTTAGTTTGGGATTACGTGCAAGTGTTGATATGGCCTTTGTTTTAAAATTATTACATGATCCTGAACAATCATCCAAGTGGAATTCATATGATGTTATTAAATATTTAACTGCCAATCAAAAGTTATTAAAAAGAAGTGATTGGGAATTACTAAGGACTAGTAAATTTTTTGAAGGTAGTGATGGTCAATTATGGAAAGCTCATGAGTTATATGCACCGAACAAAGATTTAACAAAAATGGGATTTGTTACATTAAAATGGAAAGATGATCAACAATGGATAGATTACTCACCAGAAACTAATTTATTATATCAAATTGGATTGAAAAAATGTCCATCAATTGTTGAATTATTAAATAAAGGTGGTCAAAATCAAGAAATGGCGAAATTAGCAATCAGATATTATATTTCAAAATTTGAAGAAAATTCTTATGATCCAAAAATTGCATTCAGAACAGTTAGTAAGATTATTCCATGTACTGATGGGAAAACATATCCACCAAACCAATGTTTCACTGATGATCAAGCAGAAATTTTCGGGTTCCCTGTTGTTAATAAGTCATTGAAAAGTGAAGTTTGGAAATTTGGAGTTAATAATGTTCCATCAACTCATGAATTAACTCAAGCATATTTAAATAATCTACCAAAAACTTTAGAAGAAATGGATAAAATGTTTAGTTATTTATCAACAAGATTAAAAGATTTTGGTAATTATAATTTAAATCAATTCAAAAATTCTAAAGTTGTTTTGTTGAAAAATGGCGAATATCAATATCCTCAACGAACATTTTATGATAGTAGAATAGACCAAGGATTAGAAGAGATTAAGTTATTAAAACCAATGTTTGATTATGTTAGATTAAGTGTTACTGCTATGCCCTTTTGTACACAAATTGGTATGAGAGTTGAACCAAGTATGCCAGAAATTGCAAATGCCATATCATCAAATCCATCACAAGCATATAAATTAGCTCAATCAAGAACTAATTATGAAAATTTATTAGCTCAAATGCATGCTGAATGGGCTAGTATATCAAGAGATCCAAAATTAGTAGAAAAATTAAAATCATCACCATTTTTAATTGGTATTTCAGTCAAAAGCTCGAATATTGATGATGATTCAAAAGAGCTAGAAACTGTTTCTTTAGTTAGTAGTGGTGAAGTTGCAGTAGTTGATGATGTTATTGCATTTACATATTTCAAAGAATCTATCAAAACTGCACCACAAATTACAAGAATTGAACAATTATATTTGAAATTGGGGGTAGCTAAAATGTCATCAATTGTTCATGAACAATTACAATTAGGTCGACAAGTTACTAATGAAACTTTAAGTGCACAGTTGAAAAAAATTATTGTTGACAGAGTAGCAGTTTTTTTAGATACAAGAAAATCATTAGCTAAAGTTAATGTTTCTGACTTGAAGAATTTGAAAATTCAGCCATTAACTGGTATTCAAGTTAAAAGATGGGCTCAATTACCAAGTTCTAGGTCATTAAGTACACAATCAATGACTGAAAAATTAACTGCATGTTTTGACCCCAGAAACGAAAATGTTTTGTATGTTGAAAATGATAATAGTAAAATGGATTGGTATGATGTTTCAAAGGCGTTAGTTAAAAATGTTTTAACTAAACCTGATCCAGAATCGGTATTAGTTTTGGAAACAATGTTATCAAGTGATTTAACAATGTTAAGAAGAAAAGGGTTTAACGTTGATAGATTATTAAGAGAACAACAACGAGAGCATGAGCAACGAGAATTAGAACTAGAAAGAATGAGAAAAGAAGCTGAAGAAAGAGATAGAGAAGCTGAAAAACTAAGAATTAGTCAACAAAAGAAAGATCAAGAATTGGTTAGTAATATGCCTGGTGCTTTCAATAATCCACCACCTCCTCCTCCACCGAACCCACCAAAAACTTCATCAAGTTCATCCAACTCCAGTGATGTTAAATCTTTAGATAAACCAGATCAAGTTAATTCACTGCCTCCAATTCCTCCAGTTTCTTCAAGTATTTATGAAAGATTAAAAAGTTTTACAAAATCAAGAAGTCCAAGTAATTCCAATAATACTAACAATACTAATCCAGGTGTTACTAGTTTACCACCACCGACCCAGCCACCTCCAATGAGACCTATTTCTCAACCAACAACTGGTACAAGTAGTACCACTAACACTGGTACAAAAATGGGTCAACGACCAATGTCACAACAAGAAAATGAAAACTTGTTAAAACAAGGTTTGAATGCATCCAAAAAATTCGGATCTAAAGAATTACAAGCACCTATTTATAGTACTGATGATTCAACTAAACGAATTGAAGATGGTTGTCATCGAGCAGATCCTCAAGACTTAATTTTTGCAATGCGATTAACTAATGGTCCAGATTGTTTCTTGAAAAAAGGTACACCTTCATATACACCTGATGATATTTCAAATGCCAACAAATTCCGAGTAATTTTAATGTCATTATCAAAAGTATTTGGATGTAAATGGGAAAGTGTTCATATATTTTTTGAACGAAATAGTAATACTATTGCATTCAATTTAAATGGATCATTGTTTTTCAATTTGGATTATTTTAGTGAAGATGAAAGTAATGGGTGTGGTTGGAAAGTTAATATGATGAATTATTGGTATGCTATTTTCAGTCATGAATTAGCTCATAATTTAGTTAAAGAGCATGGTGCGAATCATTCTCATTTTTTGGAATCATATGTTCAAAATTCTATGGAACAATTCAAACAAGAATCTTTCAATTTATTGACTTGAGCTGTTTCTTGTAATATGTATAAATTTTATTTATTAAATGGAACTCATTATTTGCATTATTATAGTTTAAGTTGGTCTTAGTCTATAGAATTTGTTGTAGTGTTTTATTTATTTACCTCGCATAAATATTTGAGGGACAATAGCTGTATTGATGTCTAATACTTTCAGCCGTGCGCTAGTGCTCCATGATAAATGAATGCTTGCGTGCGTGCGTGCTGATCTCGAAAAAAAAAAAAATTATCAACAAAAATTTGACACTATCAAAAATATTCCAAGCATATACTAACCTTTCAAACCAAACTGAATATACCTCAAAGATGAAGAAAAAGAGCTCAATCACCGGTAATCTGATTGGACAAGGCTCTAAAATTGGATCCAAAAAAGGTAAAAAAATTATTAGACGCCATCATACCCTTCTTAAACGACAAAAACAGTTAGAAAACCTTCTCAAAACCAACCCAGAAAATGTTCACGAACTACAAAAAGAACTGGACTCATTATCAAAAGAACTAAACGATAAAGATTCATTGAAAAAATACCAACGTGCAAGTATAGCTGGTCAGGATCCTTCCCGTGGTGGTGATAGCTCTAAAATCCTAGTTCCTTGGCTAGACGAATTAAAATTTGATACAAATCGAGTTTTAGAAATTGGAAGTTTATCAGTTGATAATGCGATTGCTTCAAGAGTAAATAACAGTAAAGGAGTAATCAACAGAATTGATTTAAACTCACAGCACCCTGAGATTCGACAGCAAGATTTCATGACTATGGAGCTACCTATTCCTGAAGAAGTTTATGATATGGTTAGTTTATCATTAGTCGTGAATTTTGTACCTGATGCTCAAACTAGAGGTAAAATGTTACAAAAGACTACCAAGTATTTGAAACAAGGTGGGCTGTTATTTTTGGTTTTGCCATCCCCTTGTGTGAGGAATAGTAGATATTTCAACGAAGAAAGATTGGGGGAAATTATGAAAAGTTTGGGATATAAAGAGATCAAAGTTAAAATTACTGATAGAATTGCTTATTGGTTATATGAGTATGTTAGTGGTGGTAATAAGCATAAAAAATTTGGAAAAGATTTATTAAACGATGGTAAAGTTAGAAATAATTTTTATATTACTAGATAAAGCTGCATGATTTTAGATATTTTTTTATCGGTGAGATTTGTCTTCAAAGTGGAGTATATATATATCAGCCGTATGCGGCTCGGTTTATGTGTTTGAATTACGGAAACTGTGTTTTTTTGGTTTTTTTTTTTTTTTTTTTCTAAAAATGAAGCCCATGTCATTATGATGAAAAAACGATTGCTGTTCAATTTTTCATTCTAACTCAAAAAGATATCGAGAAAATCTATAGGGGTAATGAATGGTTAAGGCATCGATAGGATGTTGATTTTTGGAACTAATACCATTCATTATAATACTTCTGGTAGTGTGATGTATCATTGTATTTTATTAGTGAATGGCAGCAACATTTCTTCTCTGATGGAGCAATAAAGAGGTATAACAATACACGAGTTAAGTTTTTATAGGTTAGTAAACATTATTTTTATTAATCAAAACATTATAAACTTTTATTATTTTTATTCAAAAAAAAAAAAATCTCATTAATAGTATAAATAAGTTAGTAGAATAGTAAACAAGAAAAAAGAGTAAGAAAACAATTACTCCAAGAAATACTCTTTAGGTAATAACGACCAAACAGTACCCAATCCAGCAATAATACTAAAAGTAATTAACAAAACCCATTGTAACCATTTTTCCCATAATGGCATATGAGGGCCATAAATTTTTAAATAAAATGCACAAGGTAGAATAATACAAGTACTAATACACAATAATGAACCGGCAAATGCAATAATTCTATCAAAATCTGGGAAAACAATGGCTAATAAAGTCATTGCTAATAAAACACCAACACGAATTAAAGCCTTAATTAATTGTTTTTTACCATTTTTTTCTGATTTATCGAAAAATTGAACTCTTTCAACTCCCATCATCACATCAATTGTATGACAAACCGGTAATGCATTTAATGGGCCCTTACTTAATGGGACTAATCCGACTAAAATAGTAACAACGATTGCAACCCATTCAGGACAATTTTCTGATTTTAATAAATTTTTTGTGACTTCATCCATAGTATAGTCACCATACATTAGATATCCAACAACCCCCATAGTAACATCTGTTAACATTGTAATAATATAAACATTTACCATTGCCTTTGCATATTTTTGTGGGTGTCTCATATCAACCCTAATACTAACTAAACATGGTAATCCACCAAAAGGACTAAATAATAGCCCGATGGATAACGGCACAACTTTCCATGAAGTTGGTAACCATCTTGTCGGCATAGGGTCTATTAATGATCCTGGTGCTTCAGATTCTAATAATCCATTAAAAATAACAACAAATACCAAACTAACAGTACAAACAATACCCATAATTGATGTCATTGATAAAATTCTTAACGGTAAAAATGTTAAAGGTGTCATAACTAAAAATGCTAATAATTTGAATGATAAAATTGATATCATTGGGAATAGTGCATTTAAAGAATCAGCTAATAATACAACCAAAGCAACTCCTGATCCTAATAATTCAATAGTAAACAGTATTGCAACCAAGACTCTTGCTTGCTTACCAAATGCTGCATATGCTATATCAGCAAAAGTTAATAAAGTATAATCAGTATCTAAACATTTTGATAATAAAATTGCAGTGTAAAAAGTTGACCCACCTGCTACCATTAACATTAGTGAACCAATTAACCAACCACTATACTTAATCCCTAAAGGTAATGCTAATAAACCAACACCAATTAAAACATTGACTGAGTTGAAAATTGTTTGGGGTACTGTTGATTGGCCTGCTACCATTGTAGTAATTTCGCCAGTTTCTTCATCTTCAACTTTTCTCAAAATCAAAGGCTCTGTTGAATCATCACCATTATTGACCTCTGTTTCTTGTAATAATAATGTCCCTTCTGGTGGGTCTGCCGAATATCTTGGTGATCTTCTTAATGAATTATAAGAAGGTATTCTATTTGATAATAAATTTGAATGTTCATTAATATAAGATCCAACATATGCATCATTGTAATCATCATCTTCTATGGCATCATCATCATCATCAATAATAGCACTTTCAAAGGATCCACCTTCGGTGAAATATGATCTTGGTTTCGGGAAAGCATCAATAGATCGAAATGATACTGATCTTTGATATGATGTTGCAAAATGTTCTATCGAGTTCAGACGTCCTCTTGTCCTGTTATATTCGATCTCTCCATGTTGATTTGGACTAGTAGATGATCCAGGAACATCTATTGAGTTATAACTACTCATGTTGTTAGTATATATAAAAATGTGAAATAAGTGCAGCCAATACTGAATGATTTTCATAGAAAAAAAAAATGTGGAACTTTTGTAGTATTTATACCAAGAAGAAAATATGGTTGCCTCAATCTGGATCAATATTTCAGTGGTTTGTTTTTTTCCTCCTCGATCTAGAACTACTAGAATGTTTAAGCAGTGGGAAGGGAAAAAAAAAATTTGCCCCGCGCGCCTTTTTCTATACAAGAAATTAAAATTTCGTTTAATTTCTACTGCAGTGCATGTAGATTCGAAACCAAAATTTTTCAATTAATATGGATAGAAATCCATCTAACCATGGCAGCTTTAAAAAATTTTGCATGAGCATTGCAGCATCAGATCAACAAATTTTAGGTGCCCCTCTCGTTTTAAAGCCCGTTAAGCCGATGCGATCATCGAAATCATCCTTGACAATGAAAAAACAAAAAAAACTTTCATCATCATCGCAAACAGCCTCATTTTGTACTTTAATCTTGTAACATTTTGATGAATGTTCAATAATGATAGATTTGGGCATTATTTAAGGTATATACACGGTGTTTTCTCGGCATAGAATTTCCCACCCTCAATAAAAAAACTTTATTAATCAGGAAGTCATTAATCAAAACGCTTTATTTCGGCGGTATTACAATTTATTAGCGAGAAAAAAAAAATTTTTTGTTACAGTCTATGAATAGGTTTTGTTCTATTTAATTCTTTAAAGTTATCTGTCATGAGGAGAGGGTAATAAAACTACAAAGACATTGTCAATACCAATATGGATTTCAATGATATTGATGATGATTAAAGTCTGTTTGGATGTTTTAAGTGGTAGAGTTAAAGGACTATAGATGCCATGCCATATGGTTGAAGAAGATCAATATTAATCGGTGAATCATAAACTCAAACCTTTCAAGCAGGATGGATCCAGGATTAGACTTTAAAATTTTAAACATCAAGATAGATTTCTCAATCATATGTCTCATTTCTCCTGAAAAGATGAAATTTTAATACGAGAGGTTCCCCCTAAAGAATCTCAGTCACTGATTACCGGGGAAAACTAGCAAATCTAGCCAATGGCCATAGTTCGCGTCTTTTTACCGTCTTTTTTTTTTTTTAACTGGTTTATTATGGTCAGAAGTCTGAGCCTAAAGTAGTTATGATACCATCGATCCATGATGGTGTAGATTTTAATGTAATTACCTTCTATCGTACGGCATTGTATTCCTTGTTGTGATAGTTATTTAGTTCTATAAACTGTAAAATTACACTATATATCTAGATATCTTATATATCCATGAGGCCCATGTAGCATCATAATACAGTTGTAATTATGCTCCAAGACATAAGATATTGCATGCTCGAGATGGACTTAAATGTATACGCATACATCCATGTAAGTGGCTTTTTCTGATGGATCTTATAAAATATCATCTATGCCGTGTAATATAATGAGCTATGAAGATTTATAGTGTTTGCCATAATTGGGCTCTAATTATATCGTAAAACTCTGTGCCTTCATGGTAATGTATTCAAACAATTTTTGATGTCCGCGTAAGAAAAACTTGGAGCCAAGACTCATTTGTTCGGCTAGTTGAAATATAAGCAGCGACAAAAATCAATACAGCTTGAATTGATTTTTCCGCTCGACGGCTTGACAAAATAATTTGAGAGGTAAAAATTTTATAACTGGACTTTTGGCCCACAAAGGATTCACCAAAATTTGAACTTTATGATTGTTTCAGTTTTAAATCTTAAATCATACTGATAGCAAATGATGGATTCAGCTATTAAATTGAATGAACTAAATAAATACAAACAGAAATATAATAAATAAAACTTGGACATAGCAATGATAAGCAATTTGCATTGTAATCATACTAAATATGCTAAACAAACATTTAAGTGTCATTAAACATCACATATATATATAATAATAATAGTAAAGATATCAAGTACATATAGCAAAGGGCCAGCTTTATTGTTACCAGTATCTTGTTCTTTCTGTAAGGCAATTCGTTTTTTTAAGTCTATCGTACTGGCAGAGGCACTAACAATAGGTGTAACACGTGTACTCTTAATGTAATATAACAAACTAATAAAAAGATTGAGAGAAGGTACAGCATACATATTCTCACAGGAGATAAGATTATATAATGTGTTAGCTCTGGGATTACTAATTAATCCGGGTAACATTTAATTAATGCATGAGCTACACATGATACCATAATAAAAGGGACTATTAATTGCACAGTTGGTTTTATTGATGGCTATAGTTTTAATCACCCAGATACTATGTTAGTTTGCTGATGCGTATGGCTAGGCTAGTTGATTTCAAGAGCTATAGAAAATTTAATATTGTTTCATAAGTTGAAGTTTCTGTATTATATGGGGATGACAAGTATTCTCACTGTATGGCTAACACGCGAATACGCGCGATGTACCGTGGATTTATAAAACTCAGCTAGTGCGGCTCAAATCTAGAGTGTAAGTTTGGGATGTAGACAAGCACACAATTTCTAGCAATTGAACTATTTTATATATTAGCTCATTGGACCTCCAATTTAAGCAATATTAATACAAGCAAGAGACTCTTTTATCGATTTGCAAGTCAGGCCTTAGTAAACTTTTTGCTCCTTTTTGAATTTATCAAACATTGGTCCTCTACTAATAATAAAATATTGAAAAATCTCTGATCAACAGATGTAAATAATAATAATCAAGCTATCAAGCTTCAATACATAGTACACAAGGATATCCAATATGGTTCATCACAACAGAATTTAAGTAATATGCTAAAGTGTATACAAATAGAAATTGAGTAATGACCAAAAAGTAAATTTTATAAAAATATACAAAGAGAAAAGTGATAAAAATTTAAAATTATAAAGGTTATATGAGATCCAAAAAACTAGACTTAATATTATATTGGAAAAAACAAACAGAGAAAAGAAAGAGAATTAGAATTAATTAGAAGATGCAAAACTTGAGTGTAAGTATCGTTAAGTTTATCGTTGGGAGTTTATAAATTGAAAATTAGTAATAATAAAACCTCATATATTTATGAGATAGATAACTTTGACTGATCATTGTGTTGTTAAATCGTCAGTATTACTCATTGGATCTGAGGTTAGGTCGTTTGAAGTTGGAGCTGCTGTTGGGTCTGAGGTTACGGCGTCTGAAGTTGGACTTGAAGTTGCGTCTGAGGTTACGACGTCCGAAGTTGGTTCTGTTGTTGCGTCTGAAGTAGCGGCATCTGAAGTTGCAATTGAGGTTGAACCTGAAGTAGGTTCAGAAGTATTAGAATCTGAGGTTGCAGTTGAAGTAGAACCAGAAATAGAACCAGAAGTAGTAGCATCCGAAGTTGGTTCTATTGTTGCGCCTGAAGTAGCGGCATCTGAAGTTGCAATTGAGGTTGAACCTGAAGTAGGTTCAGAAGTAGCAGAATCTGAGGTTGCAGTTGAAGTAGAACCAGAAATAGAACCAGAAGTAGTAGGATCAGAAGTTGCAGTTGAAGTAGAACCAGAAGTAGTAGCATCCGAAGTTGGTTCTATTGTTGCGCCTGAAGTAGCGGCATCTGAAGTTGCAATTGAGGTTGAACCTGAAGTAGGTTCAGAAGTATTAGAATCTGAGGTTGCAGTTGAAGTAGAACCAGAAATAGAACCAGAAGTAGTAGCATCCGAAGTTGGTTCTATTGTTGCGCCTGAAGTAGCGGCATCTGAAGTTGCAATTGAGGTTGAACCTGAAGTAGGTTCAGAAGTATTAGAATCAGAAGTTGCAGTTGAAGTAGAACCAGAAGTAGTAGCATCCGAAGTTGCAGTTGAAGTAGCATCAGAAGTAGCAGCATTTGAAGTTGAACCTGAAGTAGGTTCAGAAGCTGTACTTGAAATATCAATTAAAGTTGAGGTTGAAGAGCTATAACTCCAAGCACTTGTACTTGTGGAGTTTACAAGACCTCTAGAAGTTGGTAGCGTTGATCTTGGACTAGTATTAGAACTAGTTGGTTTAGAAGGACTTGGAGATGTATTTTGAGTAGACAAACTAGTGGAAGGTTTATTTGGGGATGTACCTGTAGAAGCGCCTGTAGAAGTGCTTGTTGGTTTAGAAGGACTTGGAGATGTATTTTGAGTAGACAAACTAGTGGAAGGTTTATTTGGGGATGTACCTGTAGAAGCGCCTGTAGAAGTGCTTGTTGGTTTAGAAGGACTTGGAGATGTATTTTGAGTAGACAAACTAGTGGAAGGTTTACTTGGGGATGTACCTGTAGAAATGCCTGTAGAAGTGCTTAATGGTTTAGAAGGACTTGGAGATGTATTTCGAGTAGATAAAGTAGTTGGAGGTTTATTTGGGGATGTACCTGTAGAAGTGCCTGTTGGTTTAGAAGGACTTGGAGATGTATTTCGAGTAGACAAAGTAGTTGGAGGTTTATTTGGGGAAGTACCTGGAGAAGTGCCTGTTGTTGGATTATTAGGGGAAGTAGCTGGTCTTGAACCAGCTGAAGAAGTTGCTGGGCCTGGATTAGGGCCTGGGATATTGCCTCCTGTACGGTTAGCACCATTGCCTGGACGGTTAGCACCATTGTCAGCACCACCTGGATTAGCACCATTACCTGGTTGATTAGCACCACCTGGATTAGCACCATTACCTGGTTGATTAGCACCACCTGGATTAGCACCATTACCTGGTTGATTAGCACCACCTGGATTAGCACCATTACCTGGTTGATTAGCACCACCTGGATTAGCACCATTACCTGGCTGATTAGCACCACCTGGATTAGCATTACCTGGTTGATTAGCACCATTTGGAGTACCTGCATTTCCTGCATTACCTGCACCACCACTTAAACCGTTCTTAACAGCAGATGCGAAGTTGTTGTTTTCAAATGCACTTTCAGCATCCCAGATTGCAACACCACCAAAGTTATTTAATACACTATCCAAAGCTCGAGCAACATTAACAACAGTAGCAGCATCCAAATATCCAGTATCAGCAGCAGATGAGGCTCCTGGAACCTGTAATAAAGCATTATCAGCAATCGCACTCCATTGAGAAAAATCTAAAGTCATACCTTGTCTCTTTTCATACTTTGGACTTTCATAAGTTTTCACCATGACATAATCAAATTTAGTTGCCTTTAATGCATCACCAATGAATTTATCTGGAAAAGCTGTACTATTTGGACTGGCAGATAGTAATGATCCCTTGGCCTTCAATTGCTTAGCTAAAGCTGAATACCCAGTTGAGGCACCAGTTTGAATATTTAAATCAAACCCATCGACAACAACATCACCAAATGGTCTAACTGAACCTTTACCACCACCAAAAGTATTCCATAAATCGTCAGCAAATTTAGTTGCTTGAGCATCAGATGTAAAACTATATGAACCTTTTGGACCACCTAAGGATAATAAAACTTTTTTACCTTTAGCTTGACATTTTTTAATATCTGCTGCTAATTTGGAGCACTTCTTATAACTTGAACCTGCCAATGCAGTACCATCTTCACATCCACTTGCTAAATCTAATGATGGATTTGCAAAATCATGTAAACCAGCGATAATAAAAACATCACCATCTTTTTCACAGAAATATCCCAAATTTTTTTGTTTTTCTTTACCTGAATTAGACCCCCAGTATTGAACAACTGTATCAGCTGGTAACTTTGCACTTAGTACTAGATTAGCTAGTACTAATAAAGTTGCAGTGCTTAATTTCATTTTTTTTTATTTTCAAACTTTGTTTAATGGTTTATAGAACTTTTTGTTGAACTATTCGTAGTAATTTCTTAAACAATTAGTTAATAGAACTGATGATTAATAAAATTTGAAATTTGGAGAAGAATTAGATGACTATTTATATCTTTTTTGTTTTTTTATCTTTCTAACAATTGAAAACTTATAGAATGATAATGTGGTTTGAGTGATTGATGCTGTGAAAGTAAATAATCAGCATAACTTATGTTTACTTTTTGTATAAAGTAATTCCTGGTATAAACTGTAAGAAGCTACTGAGATTTACTAGTTTATGATTCTATAAAACCATTTGCGGACTAAAAATTGACAGACAACTGTCTAGGATCGAATTGGACAATTCATTTAAACGTTGTTTTCGCTTTCAGAGCATAAACTTCATTTGAATCTCTTATAATACACATATGTAATCATGAAGCAGTGCACCCTCCATGGTAGAACTTGTATTTTGTTTCCGTTCTCAGACCTGCTATAGAGCTATAGAATACCAGAATCAGTTAAAGCAAAAGTCAAAAATGTAAGATTAACGAAAGAAGAATGGCCGCGATAGATTAAAGAATGTTCATGATAATTTTCAAAAATATTAGCAAACCTTATTTCTTATATGGATATATATTATTTCTTTTTGGTTTTTTGAAGACAAATTATACTATACCTGTTTATATCTAATCTCACTTCCAGAGTATACATATATAGTCACTCTTTACAAACACTATAGGTGTCATTGAGTAAAATAACCGTATATATATGTTAAGTATTCCAAGTCTAGATCTCGTCTGTATATTGCAGCTTAACACTAGTCTGAGTTTAGTCATATAACATCATAGTATATCCCTAGCTATCAATTGTTCATAGTATCGTACTCTATTAGAGAATCCAAGTACGATGGTTAGATGTATTTTTACTTTATTTGTTATGAATGAAAATATCTGAGTGATTAGTACTCCGGAAGAAAGTATGCTGTCTCGCTAAGAAGGCCCTTTGACCATTGCAATCTAGAAGATTTAAGCTTCGGCATTGCGAGCTATACTAAAACCTGCAAGTGGAGAGAAAAAATTTAAGAGCTCCATCTTTTTGGAATACATATATAGTATTGGACACCATTATAAATTATTTAAGTCGAAAGAATTATGTAATAAGCTATATAGACTACCAGATCTATTGTAGGTGATTTCCTTGAGATTTTTGGTTCTAATCTATAGGCTTTTTACTCCACTTTTGAAACTTATTCTTAACTTAAAGTTACGGGTACAATTTTTAAAAAAATACTATAATTATTTATTTTTTTCATTTCTTTTTTTTATAGGTCGAACTGTTTTGATATGCACACAAGCATCGCATCTGCTATATGGAGTATACTTTCACAATAATTCTTTATAACCAAAAGAGAAATTATGTTGGCTTAGTAATTATATATATTGTAAGCTGCTGGTCCTTCTCTATATTATTACTCTCTTTACAATTGTTATTGAGTTCCTATCTCTATCTTAATTAACTATGTTATATAACCGTTTTCTCTCTATTGCCAATAACGTTGTAAAGTGATTTATAGTGCACATGTGTGTATAAAGCCTCTGATTACCATGTGGTTTAAATTTGTAAGATTAATTGTACAACGTTAAAAACTGTACCGTACATGTTAAACCACGATCAAGCAATTTAAAACAGTTAATTCTAAAGCAGTTCAATATTATCTGACACAGTCTCGGGATCTTGCATAACAGCTTCTCCAAATCTAAATCAACTTTTAATTCTTAGCCGTGGTAATTTCATTTTGTTAAAACTATCTAGGAGATAAGGTTCGCCGAAAGACTTAACTATATATGCCCTTAAAACCCACACTATACGTCGAAGAAAATCATAAATAGAACGTCTTATTCATGCATATGTACTATATTTTTTAAAAGGTCCATAACAAAGTATCTTACCATATATCCAGTACTGTTCCAACCAGAAACATAGTAAATGTTTCTGTTCAGTTCATAAATGTATCTATTCAGTGATTCGCATTAAGTTATAAGTATTCGAAACTATAGTATATGCTATATATAGTGGTTGCGTTTAGTTACGTTTAGTCACAGAGTAACTAAGTTGTGGTACCGGTTTAATTTATAATCTTTCTAGAAGTTTTTAACCGTATAATTTTTTTTCAGCCGCGGCTAATTTAAGTTCAATTTTTAATACCTTGTCTCATGATTAAGATTCTACCACGCCCACAGTTGCAGTCGCAGCTGTCTATAGTATGAATTAATTAAGGAAGTTATAGAATTTAATTTAAGGTGAGGCACGCTATAGACATTTATATTACTAAGGAATTTCTGTGCTGGAAATATTTTGGTTGATACCAATTACCATGGTGAACGTTCACTACTGCTTAACGTAACCGTCACTAAACAAGTTTTTCTGATGAAAAAAGTTTCTAGAAATCATGATATATCAAGTTCATATTTCCGTTTCATTCCACATCTTTTTTAAAGAAGACAATTGTGTGGTATTTTGAGCTACTGCAACGGATAAACAGATCTGTCTGTAGATGTTACTTAATACTTCAGCTGCTGTATAAAGTGGTATAGGCTACATATGCGACAGTGATTATACAAAATTAATTAGTAACTTAAAATCAAATTATAACTTACGTCCACTAAAACAACTTATTGCCCAAATAATGTACCTGGTATTTTGCCAGCTGTCTTATGATTATACCCTTCTCAGTGAACTCTTAAGCCCACGCATACAATAGGCTCATTACGGCCAGTCAAATCGATTGGTATTGTTTCCAAAGCCGCTAGTACTAGTATGCATGTGATATATCAAATGATTTTGGTCTATGTTCTTTAAGTCGAGGTAAACGAAATATGTAACATAAGCAAGTCGATTAAATAAGGTTATCAGAATCATGCACTGGCAAGAAACTAATTGTCACTGTGGTATACCGCCATCCGGATAAGTAGTTTCTCTTATACTTCAAACAACTTGTAGTCCATCAGATATGGTATCCTTACTATATCCATATAGTACACTGCATATGCTGCAGTATGGTTATATATATAGGGATAGGACATACAAAAAGCATTTAGAAACCCTGAATGTTTTTCAAAAGGTATCTCTAGACCTGTATACTATAGATACCGTACGTGGAAAATACGATCAATTGTGTCTTGCATGCTATGCCAACATCCGGATCGCGCTTTTAATGGTATGATCAATTGCAACCGGCATTTTTTACCGGAACTGCAGCTTAATGCTATAGATATAGGATAGTGTACCAACTAAGAGTCACTCCAGCTACCAATATACAGTACAGTATAGTATTACTTATTGTTTTTGAAGAATCTAGGGATCCATTATAGAAAACAGTATCTGTACAACTATATGCTTTTATTCCTGTGTTCTTATAATTTTTATCATGACATATGAGCAGCTACCAGATTGAGTTCAATGTATAGATTTATGTATTTCTTATCTTGGTTACTAATGATATTTGGTTATAAATAAAGTTGGAGTATCGAAGTACTTTTTCAAGCAAACGGACACGTCAAATATTTTTTTCAAATCCCAGCAACAGTTCTCCAAATGTTGATATTTGATGGTATAGTTCGTAGGTTTCTGGCAACTAGAATTCAACTCATCTGGACTTTAATATTAGCTGGACTTTTTTAACCAATTGAGGCCAAATTTTCTCATTAATCAGTTATGTTATGTTATGGGTTCTATATATACATTGCATGGTGTGTTATACTGGACCTCTTATAATAGTATATACTGATAATACTGTCTCCTTATTTTAATTATTGGCTCACGATCTGAAATATTCATTAAAATCTGAATATTTTAGCTATCTATATATTTCCAGCTAGCCTGAAAGTGTTAAATCAGCCATCAATGCAATAATATATACCTCTAGAAAATTTGCCTCAGGTGCTAATTTGCTACTGCGACATTCTAGACACCTTTAAATTTTTCACATCACGGCCAACTGGTCAATACCTAGCCAATTACTAGACCAAGTTAATTAAATCTAGAGAATTAAATCCTGAGTGCTTGATCAAGCCCCTAAAAACATATATAGTTTCACTTTAGCCAATTAACCATTGCAATGTATCGCAACAGCCATCTATCATACAATCATAATTAAATTCAGCGGCAATTGACTCAAATATACCCGACATGATAAGAGAAGAAATTGGCGCGCGGGTAACGCGGCTAACTCAGTGCCACTCTACTGCATACAAACGTTGATAAACACACGCGCGTTAAAAAGAGAATTAGCTCGAGCCCTCAGTTTGTAATACATTTTAAACTGTTTATATAACCTATCGTTTGCTTTTTTTTTAAAATTGCATGTGCGTACTTCTCTAAATGAATTCAAACTGAGGAAAGAAGCATATCGGACAATTGGATCATGCATGACATTAGCGAAGTGTGCATCGTAACAAAGAGTGCTCATGTGAATAGTAGGTATAGAGGTTTGCATATATAATTAAGAACAGTTGTGAAATTCTATTAATTTTAAGTGACGATTTTGGTGTAACTATGAATTGTTAACTGTATAACGTTGTACAAGCAGGTTGGATCCGTCTTACTGGGTTGTCGATCGATCGATCAGATCGATTAAAAAAAGGGGTAAAGAAGCCGCAAGCGGCTCAGTGATTATAAAAATTTAAACGTTCAGCCGTGCGATAGATTTTCCAATAACAATTGTCTCCCAAACCACCTTATTAAAAACTTCATAAGCAAATTCAGAAAATACAACTAAAAACACATATACTTTGTAGCAAAAAAAAAAAAGAAAAAAAATTTTTAAACCTTCATAAAAGTCATTAAACTAATTTATATAGTATATTAAATTACAAGCAAAAGAATATTCATCAAAATAAGAAAAAATAATAATAATAAAAATAAAATAAATTTACAATTGTTCTTTAACAGAAACAATAATATCTTCAACAACAGATGGATCACTTAAAGTAGAAACATCACCAATTGAATCAGCTTCATTTGAAACAATTTTTCTTAAAATTCTTCTCATAATTTTACCTGATCGAGTTTTTGGTAAATCTTTAACAATAATAACAGTTTTTGGAGCAGCAAATGGACCGATTTGTTTTCTAACATGCATAATTAATTCTTTTTTATCCATTTCAGCATTAGCATCTTTTAATGAAACAAATGAAACAACAGCTTGACCAGTTAACTCATCAGCAATTGCAACAACTGCAGCTTCAGCAACTAATGGATGAGCTAATAAGGAAGCTTCGATTTCTGCAGTTGATAATCGATGACCTGAAACATTAACAACATCATCAACTCGACCTCTAATCCAGTAATAACCATCAGCATCTCTTGCAGCACCATCACCAGTGAAATATAAACCTGGATATGGTTTCATGTAAGTATCTAAATATCGTTGATGATCACCCCAAACTGATCTTGCCATTGATGGCCATGGAGATTTAATTGCCAAAACACCTTCAACATTATTACCCTTTAATTCTTGACCACTAACTGGATCTAAAATAACTAAATCAATACCAAAGAATGGTAAAGTAGCAGAACCAGGTTTCATTGGAGTAACACCTGCTAATGGTGCAATGATATGAGACCCAGTTTCAGTTTGCCAATAAGTGTCAGAAATATGACATTGGAATCTACCAATATGTTCATGATACCATTCCCAAATTTCAGCAGCAATTGGTTCACCAACTGAACCTAAAGTTCTTAATGAACTCAAATCATGTTTTTCAATGAATTCAGTACCTGCTTTTTTCAATAATCTTAATGCAGTTGGGGCAACATAAAATTGAGTAACTTTATACTGCTCAACAATTTGCCAATATCTACTAAAATCTGGATAAGCTGGAGTACCTTCAAAAATAACGGTAGTTGCACCTAATAATAATGGACCATATAATGCATAAGTATGGCCAGTAATCCAACCAACATCACCAGCAGTGAATAAAACGTCATCTTGATGGATATCAAAAACATATTTTGTAGTGGCAGCAGCACCTAATAAATAACCACCAGTAGTATGAACAACACCTTTTGGAGAACCAGTTGAACCGGAAGTATATAATAAAAATAACGGATCTTCTGCGCTAACAGGAGTTGGAGCTAAATATGGTCGTTTATTAGCAACTTCTTCATGCCACCAGAAATCTCTATTATCAGTCCATGGAATTTCACCACCAGTTCGTTTCAAAACTAAAACCTTTTCAACACTAGGAGCATTTTCTAGACCTTCATCAACAATTTTTTTAGTATAAACGGTTTTACCACCTCGTTTACCTTCATCAGTTGTAATAACAACCTTAGATTTAGCATTATTAATTCGATCTCTTAATGAACCTGCTGAAAAACCTGCAAAAATAACAGAATGAATAGCACCTAATCTTGCAACAGCTAATAATGCAATAACTGCTTCTGGAATCATAGGTAAATAAATAGCGACGGAATCACCTTTTTGAACTCCGAAGGATTGTAAAACACCAGCAACACGGCATACTTCTCTCATTAATTCACCATAAGTGATAGTTCTTGAATCGGCTGGTTCATCAGCTTCGTAGATGATAGCTGGCTATATTTTGTTAGTATTATTCTTATAAACTTTCAGTGCAATTATTATAACTTTTTCATTAGCATGGAAACAAAAAAAATAATAGGGGTATCAATGTATCGGATATTTCAGATCAGTTTTATAATAGTGTGTGTGAGTTTATTAGTTTCAAGCTTGTTGGGTGAAAAATTATTCGTGCATCGCGAAAAACAATGGTTGGGCTTGAAAAGAAAAAAAATCTCAACAAAAATTATTGACCCTACTGAGACACTCAGCCCCAATAAAATTTTGGCCAAAATAAGCATCAAACTGAATGACTATAATGACTTCCCCAATGATTCGTACTGACTTGAATTAAATTGATAACAAAAGCGTAATTTTTCTATTATTGTTTCGAATCATGAAAATAGATCAAATTGGTCCAATAGTTTTTCGAATATTTGTCTAATGCTGCTGAAATTTTATACATTGCACTTATTAAAGATTCTGAAGCAGTTGTATTTTAACGTACCTTTTCTGGGTTTGTAGCTGCATGTCGATCAACACAATTATATGAAGCATTTAATTTACCTTCCATAAACCATGCAACATCACCATGTTCAAATCCACCAGATTTGACAGTTTTGAAATCTTGATCCCAAGTTAACAATTCTCTTGCTAACCCACCAAAGAATTGTTCTGGTTGATTGATAGATTGGTCATATAATTCTTTATAATGATCTAACCCATTCAAATGTGGTTTTGCAGGGTGTTTGCTAGATTTCTTGTTAGTATTAACGTTTTTGTCGAAACCGCCTGTTATACACCGAAAACGGGGCGATAGATTTTTTCAACGCTCCGATCATCATTTTTTTTTTTTTTTTCATTCAAGCCACACCATGCTTATAGAATAATTCAATATTCGTACCAACAGGGTCTTGATTGACTTGATGAAATGATATTAGTAGCGTTATGGTTGTGTGATAATTACTTACTCGAAAAACTCTTTTGGAGTGTGACGAGCTTGAACAGTACTTGATTCAACTGTCATTATATGTGTGGTATTTTTATGTGTTTTGGGATAGTAAAGAAAAAAAATTAAAAGGTTGAAAAATTGGGAAAGGAGTGAAAAAAAAAATTAGAAAGGGAAAAAAAGTTCAAGGTACGAAAAAAATAGAGCAGGACAATGAGATTTTATATTATCATGGAATTCTAAAACTTATGTTCACTTTGAAGCTAAAAAAAAAAAATTTTGATTCACATCTGTTGAGGATATAAAAATTAAAATGGGTCAGTCAAATACCACAGTAGGTAACTCTCATTAGGTTTCTGCTGCATTTTTCAGACATATTTCTTACTTTGGATTGATATCTTTCCGCGCGCAGCGGTAGAATGGAATATTACAGTTATGGATCACGAATAGTTATATAGCCTTTGAACCGTGTAGATTGGTGATAGACCAAGGATTTATTGGTGATCAGCAGTTCTATGATCCTAAAATCTTTCTAACGGCTCCTGGTTGAGCTATGGAATTCGTGGTCGGAATAAGCATTTGCTTTGAAGCCAATCTTAATTAAAATCATATTATCGTTAATTTTACAAACTTTATTCCATAGCAGTCATCTAGTTCCGCTGTCTTTTTGGTATAACAAGTGTACTAGTGTGATTTATTTATAACTTAATCAACTATGGGGTACAATATCCATGGATATAGGCATGCCAAATCATCACTTTTTTATTTCAAATAGGCCCAGACGCATAAAATTTCTACAAATATAATCGAAGCGCTTAAGCGCTTATAGGTGGATGCCAATTAAGGAACTTTTTACCTGAAAGTCCACGCCGCGCGACGCCAGGTTTTGACTTTAAGCGCAGTTCTCAGCGTTGATTTTCTATGAATAACCCTGCAATTTAAGCGGCTTTCATTAACAAGAAACGATTGTAAACCTTAATCAAAGAAGTAATGACTCAAAACCATATGACATCTGAGATTTGTGAAAATTCTCTTGCTGCTATTTTATGTGAAAATATAGGCCTCCAAGGGAATTTATACTTGCAATAAAGAGACAGTATAGACCGAAAATTTATATAAATAAAGATGGGCAGGACTTACATTAATTATTATTGCCCTAGTTAATTAACTAATTAATCCATAATTCAGTTTGGAGCTTTTTTTAAAATTCGTAAAGTGTTGTGGTATAGACCCTTATGACCGATAAAAGACATAAAATATTGGACCCTTTTTACCGTGAATTAATATGGATTGGATTTAGATTGATTCATAAAAGTGGCTTATCAATATCCTTATAAAAAACGTAATCTGGTATATAACGATCGATCTGGATGTGATAAAACGTCAACACCGCAAATTCAGAATCGAATAAATTAATAAAACAGAATATAATTGATTATAGCAATTCGACTCAATATTCTCCCAGCTGTATAAATCAAAGATTACTAGTTATACCCATTCGAATTCTTCGATCAAAAGTTGTATACTGGAACCAATCATTACATAGATGCCAATTAATAGACTATATAGAGCTACATGTCAATTGCAATCTGGCCTAATAAAGAATGCATCTATCTATATTACTGTAAATATGGCATGGCTAGAATTATGTTCGAGATAAGCGCGGGTTCTGTCAATATATAGGGATCCACATGTATTAATTGCAACAATCTGACCCGAGCACGATGCAGTCTATGCATCACCCCACACTATACATATCTAAGGTCAGTCTTTTTTTTTTCAGCATCATCATCATGGATGGATGGATCACCAATATATAGAACTTCAAAATTTTGGTCTCTCATCGAGTTTTAGACCCAAAAGGCTTAGTGTCGAAAGATACCAATTATTAAGATCTGATAAGTAACGTGCTTATTCAGAACTAGAATTCGAGATCTATGCATGCATGGTTATCTACAGTACATCCATTAATATCGGTTTTTAACAGTTAATTCAATTGAAGTAATCAATTTACATGGCCCAGGGCATCTCCGGTGCACATGTAAAATTAAAGTATACGGGCTCAAAAGAAGTCTGAGAATCCTACTACTATGGCTGCAGCTAGCTAGATACATTATTTGCACATCTAATAAGATATCAAATACGGCAGAGTCAATAAATAGTACTTACCGATATATAGACTTGGCTCTTAATGATTAGAGAGCTCTAGAGGAATGCAGGATGCAGTCTAAAGTCAGATTAACTAATCTATAGGACGAAACAAATACAGACTAAGTTACATCCGGATCAAGTTGTAAATAAGTTTAGACTGAAAGCAAAATGATTAATTTATGAATAAATATTGTGTTCCACTCAGAATAAGGAACTGAAATTTCTGTAACCGGCTATGACGGCACTTCCATATTAGTGATGATTTTCATATTTAAAATAATTATTATATAATAGAATAATAGAATACAAAATTCTGGAAATCTAAAGTGCATTACTATATGTATACTTATAACGGCTAGCTCCTTTTCAAAATCATATATGGTATTAAATATTCATAATAATTAACCTACGATCTACCTATAGTATAGCATATATTGAAAAAAAAAATGTCAGATAGGTATTCAATACAAAGTTTTAATTAAATTCCAATGAACTTGCCACTACATGGTCTAATAAATCCATGCATAGCTATCACTAGATTCTATATTTATTAAGATTAATGATGACCTCTCTCTCTCTCTCAGACTGACCACAAACTGTTATAATTTGTGGAATTTGTGCGGAATTAAGTAATTTGATGCGGCGCAGTGACTGAAACATTTGTTAGTCGGGCCAGCGGCTCTTAATTGACTTGTCCTCAGCTACACGGGTTAATTGAGAATTATAGCTGCAGGTAGCTGGTGTTTGAACTATGAAGCTGCAGTCAATTGAGCCAAGTCCAATAATAACATTGGCAAAATAAATATATATGTAAGGACGAGATTAGGTTCATTGATGAATGACACTTCATGCTGAGACTCAATTTCTCACGAACAAATACTTTTATAGTTTTAATAGAGTAGTAACAGCATATCACTGATGTAATATCTCTAGATAGAATGGCAATTAACTTATTTATATGAAATAGCTAGAGCACCGTGGTTTTGAATGAGCTAATATACAATAGAAATAGAAGTTTAACACTTGCTAGTCTCATGAAACAGTCATTAGAATTCATCGCTATTCTCTCTAGGCTAACCCCGAGAGACTCTGCAATGATCGTTAATCTGAGCAATTTCTATATATATCACGTACAAAGTTGCACATCTGCTTAAAAGTTCAAGTACAGTGTACTGGTGTACAACATTGACAACGGCAACTTGTACGTAACATTCGAACCTTTGATCAGATTTTGTTCCACTATAGAATGCTATATGTGCTTGAGCAATAGTGACATGATATATATCAAGAAATACGCATGTGGGATACTGGTGGGGTCCCAGTATTTTAAACTCAAAGTACTTTCTATTGATTTGTTTAAGATTTGTATTAATAGCTTAAGGTAACAAATCAACGTAGGACTCAAATTTTTGAGTGAAGAATTGAGTGTGGGGGAAATGGTCAGCCTAAATCTTCGTAGACCAGACCTTCTCCGAGTCAAATATTATGCAAACACGCGTGATTAGGACTGCAGCTGTTCGAAGGCAATTTGAGATGCCGGATAACGTGTAGTGGACGTGTATCCAGTGAGTTTCATTGGTTAACAATAGTTAGGTGGTACGCTACCGCGGATAGCAATTAATATACCTCCCATAAGGTATTAAGCTCACTGCAATATTCCTAGTAGAGCAAGATACATATAATTGCCATCATCAAAGATAACTATCCGGTGCTTATCCGGTAAGAGGCACTATAGGGAAATTTAAGAAATTGTTAATTCATCTATGGAAATATCGAATGAAACATGATAACAAAAACACAAAAACACTCAAATTATAACCAATGGTAAATACGAAGTAATAAAAGAATCAATATGGAAGGCTCTAAACTTTATTAATAGTTTAATCATCTCTAATCAGTATACTATAGATATTTGGTTACCATAATAATTTTGTTACGGAATATTGACACTTAGATCTTTTTGTTTATATAATGTTCCATTACCCCGGACGGCATAATTAGATCCGAGAGTCATAATTATAAACTTGAACCAATATTAATCCTGCTAGCTAGCTGTGGAGTTCCTGCGACAATTTGAAATCTGCCACTATTGATTTCTCGTATTGCATACGTATACTGAACCACAAAATGGCCCAGGCTGAAAATTATTATATATCTACCAGTTTAAATATAGCTTCATTGCAATTTAAAGCAAACCGCAGTTGTCTGAAAATTGAAATCATTTCTGCACAATTTTTTTTTATTTAATGATCTACAGTAGCTACACAATATAAGACTCTTTGCTCTTTAATGTTATTTATTTTAATCGATTCAAAGATTTTGGGCTCTTTTACTGCTAGAATTAATATTTCATGTTTATTTTTCATCTATAGTGTAAAAGCTATTCGTAGATAAAGGCTTACTCAAATTGGAGAAGCTATTATTTGTACAGCAAGGTTTTTCCTTCAAATATTTAATTTCTGCTCTATTACAGTGAGTTATAACGGATGATGTTCTTGGAATGTTTATGCACATATTTTGCCCTATAGATGCCAGTGATACTGTAAACTTTTAGGTTTTAATAGGCTGTTCTAGAGCTCTAATTTAAGAGGTCTGGCAGCCCAATTAATCAATTCAATTTGGTTCATGGCTATTTGAATAGTAGCATAGCCATTGATCATTGTTTCGCTGTACAACGTTGAAGCTAAGTAAGATTGTTTTTTACAGTCTTTAAATGTAATCTTTGGTGTTATTAGGAGAATTTCTTATAACCTTATATATAAACTTTTGAAGAAGAAGTTTGAACCAATTGTACGTCCATACCAATAATCAAAGAAAGATAATATATCAAGACCAATATGTGCACGCGTATTAAGTATTGAGAATCGATTATATATGCACGCATATAATGTTAGACAGATTTTTTGATCTTGTATATATATATATATATAATTTTATAAATGACACGCAGCCGGCTTAGTTAAAAACACAAATATAACTAACTACTTTGTAGTCAATATATCCAATTAACTTAATTATTGTAGCATTTGGTTGTTACAGCCTACGGTATATTAAGATACCGCTGTTATAACACTGCTTAGTTCAAACAGATATGTTTCTAAATCAGTCAACGAAAGATTACAGCCACTAAGCTGAAGTTTTATCGGATAATTGCTTGTACATAATTTAATTTACAAACAGATGGCTTTTTCTATCTAGTGGCTTTTAATGGGGATCTAGCTATTAATAACTTTATACGACTATAAAACTTACAAATATGATATCAATTATCCATAAAAATGATATGTACTGCAGAAAATGGCTGATATCCACAGCTGGATGAAAAATATTTTTCAAAATGTGGCTAAAACATTAATCGATGCGAAAGCCGCACGCACCTACCCCATCATACCAGGTAACAAACTAATCGATGACGATCAACCTCCCCCAGACTATAAATAGCACCAACTTCGATTCAGTGGCAACTTACTTCACGAATTCAATTGGAATGCACATGGAAGGTATCAAATCTTATAGATTAATAATTATAATTCTATTGCAACCATCAGTCCCACACAGCTGCTTTGTAACAATACTAGATATTCTAAAGGATACTATGACTATACCATACTCAACTTAAATAATATTATGATCAATTTGTTAATGGGGAGTAGAAGGGTGCTATTATTAGCTCAGTTTTGAGATGAAATAATTATAAAACTTGAAATCAGTCTAGCATTCAGTCATATTCGATTCATAAACATTACCATAACTAACAATTACAAAACCTTTTTCTTTGTCACGAGGTTACAAATTAATGACTACTCGCAGCGCGCAGAGAAAGTAAAGCTTTAGTGAGAAATTTGTAAAACTGCTTGTTAAAAGTCACCTTAAGCAGTATTAAAGCTTTTCACTCCCAACCTTGACCCAGCTTGAGACGTCATCAGCCACCAAAATTTTTAAAAAAATTCATCCTCAATCAAACTCCGACACTCCGACCATTTACCACAGCTTAAGAATCCATGAATCGGACCAAGACAAACAGCGTTAACGATCACCCGCTTGAAAGCTAACGTTTTTCGCCCTTGCAGTGATAACTTTTTATAGGCAAACAAATTTATTTTTAAGAAGATTTAAGCTCGGAATTTTTGCTTTATATGCATCATGGTACTACAAAAAAAAACCCCCATTTTTTTGAATTTTTTAAACTCCCGACCAACCATTCCTTTTTTTCTTTTTAAATTTTTATTCATTAATATATATTTAAAGTAAAGCCCACTTCGTTGTGTACCAAAAATAAGCGACAATGAGTTATAATAACAACCCATATAGTTACGATAATAATAGTGCAGATCAGTATGGACAGTCGTACGAAAATACCAATTCATACAATCAACAAGCACCTCCACCTCCTCAACAATATGATACTAATAATGCTTATGAAATGTCAAACATGAACAATAATCCACAGGCTAATAATGAAGAAATGATGATTTTTTTCCGAGAAATTGATGATATAAAAAGAACTTTAGTACAATATGACGATAATGTTGATAGAATTGAATCATTACATAAACGATCATTAAATGAAGTTGACACTGAAAACCAACAATGGACACAAAAACAAATTGATAATTTAATGGAAGAAACTTCAACTATATCACAAGAACTAAAACAAAGAATCAAAACTTTAGAATCAAAATCACAGAAAGATTCAACTAAAAAACTTCAATGTACAAATGTAAAAAATCAATTCAAATCTTCAATTCAAAAATATCAACAAGTTGAACAGCAATCTAGAGCAAAATATAGAGAAGCAGCAGAACGGCAATTTAGAATTGTTAGACCTGATGCTACTGATGCTGAAGTTCAAGAAGCTGTAGAAAATACTGAATCACAAGTCTTTGCGCAAGCTTTAATGTCATCAAATAGAAGAGGTGAAGCTCAAACTGCTTTAACAGAAGTTCAAAATAGACATCGAGAAATTGAAAAGATTGAAAAGACAATGACTGAATTGGCTCAATTATTTCATGATATGGAAATATTGGTTGCTGAACAAGAAGCCCCTGTTCAAGCTATTGATGAGTCTGCTCAACAAGTTCAAAATGATATTGAACAAGGGGTTGGACATACAAATAGAGCTGTTATAAGTGCAAGATTGGCAAGAAAAAAGAAATGGTGGTGTGCTCTTATTATTTTCATTATTTGTTTAATCGTTGGTTTAGCTGTTGGGTTGAAAGTTAGTGGACATTAGTATGAGTATTAATTTATTTCTGTGTTTTTATAGTTTTTATATATATATTTCATTTCCACATATATCTAATTAGTAATCAATTAATTTTTTTCAAATAATGATCCAAATGTACAATTAGGGGTTGCCTTGTATTATAAAAAATAGACGATTGGATTATTTTAATAAGCTGATCCAGTTCGATAATTAAAGTGTAAAATGATTAACCACAGTACTGCATTGTTTAAATACTTTGAGTATCTCGGTATGTGTCTAGAATTTTATATGATTAGATTTTTTGATTTCATGTTAAGAATTTGAGCCCTAATTCATCATACGCATGCTCGCAGATAAAAATTTATTAAGCTATTTAATTACCATTGCTGCTGACTGCTTACACAATGAGTATTTGGATTGATTTTTAAAAATTTGGCAAGCTTATCAGAACACTTTCTGGTCATTCCTGCATTATATGAGTTGGAATAAATAAAAATCAGAACGGCAATCATGATAATAATCAAGATTCCTTGGAATGCGTTCAGCCGCACTATTTCGAGTGGTTTTGAATCAGGCATCAAGGATGTTTTGACTAATATGCAGGGATACGCGGTGAAAGAGACGCTGATCATTTCTTAGCTTCTTTTCTTTTTTTATTTTTTTTTCTTTTGCAAAACGCGTTTCAAAATCGTAAAATCCAATTGAAATAATACTTTGTAATAAACAGAATAAACAAAATGTATATAAAAAGCATTTAAAATGATCTATATATGATTTCAAAAGCTTCTCTGTATCAACACAATTATCACATCGATAATTACCATCAGCAAAACAATCTTCTTCGACCATATCATCCATTAAAATCAATTGCTTCAAAACCTTTTTTCGACAAATTTTAGTTTTCAAAAACAATTCAGTAAATATTTCATCGTTAGATGTAGCCTCATCATGGATACCATCAAATCTTAATGGATTTTTTTCATTAGTTGTAAATGAATTATTATCCAATAATAGAATAATTTCACCCAAGGCTCCTCTCAAAATCAAATTAGTAAGTATCGAAACAGATAGTAACTTCCCAAAAATTATAACAGATCATTTTCTAAATGATAATTCATGAACAAATTGTGTTTTGTAACAATTATAATATCAGGATCTAAATGAGATAGATCTGAACTTTTACTATAATGTTTGGTATCTTCTTCTTCATCCAAAAATAAAAACTCTGATTTAATATTTTCAAATTCATTAGTTAGGAAAGTCTTTAATTTTTCATAGTAAAATGAGTCACAATAAATAGAATTATAATAATGAAAACTAACACAAGATGATGCTTGTTTATTAGGTGAAGACTTTAATTTTAGTACAATTTGGTATAATTTTTCATAACAGTCTTTTAATGAAAGAAATTTACATTGAAAATCAATTTTTTTGAAATGTGAATAGTTTCTACTATTATAGAGATAGAGCTTATCTTTGTAGATAAACGTAGAGAAGATCGATTCAAAACAACTTAATAAATAATTCGATGAAGCTGATACTGATGCTTGTTCATTCTCTATTATAAATTGTAAAAGTTCTCTTTTATATCTAGACAAGATTAAATATTCACCATATAAGATTTATACTCTTTTAAAAGGATTAGTTCGATAAAATTTTGTTGATAACCTTTTCCTAGCATTCGATAACCCCTCAGATGATAGACTAGTTACTAAAACATGAAAATTATTCCTCGCATTCCTTTGCTCATTTTGAGATTTTATATTCGTTAAATCTTCACAAGCAATCCGCTGTATTCGTAAAGCTGTTAAAGCGTAAACTTGCTCAAAATGGTTTGCAGCAATTAATAAGACTATAGAATCTGATGATTGACTTTCTCATAAAGAATTGCTGTAATGATGGTATACATTAATACATCAGTTTCAGTTGAAGCGACCACTGTATTGATTTTAGAGATTTTGTTTTTTATAAGTTCCATATATTTCCTTTCAATTGATTTAAACCTAAACTTTCGTGAATGTCGAAACGGAAGGGCATCTCCAATCCTCGTGATTTTATTCTTGAACGGTGTTGTTACAAGTCGAGGTTGTTGATAACCATCAATAATATTTTTTATAAAAGTTAATAGGATAACCCCATATTAGATGCTGCCAATCTATAATTTCAGAAAGAGGTTTTGCATCTGTATTATTCAAAATTTTATTAGCTAAATTGACTGATTTAGGTCTTGCAAATTCTCTATCCACTTCATTTAGCGTGGGTAATATGGTGGCTTTATCGATAAAAGGCTTATCTATAACACATTTGGAAGGATTCGTATGCTTTATTTCTGATCTATTATTAGTAATTTGTCTTTTCAACTTGTCTGAAAAATAGGTTGAATTTCCAAGTTACAAATTAAGTACATTACTGTTGATTTTAGATATTATTCTTTTCTCATAGGAACTTAATGCTAAACTTTGAAGTGCTAGAGTTGGATAACCAATTGCATGCTTGCAATACGAAATTATTACTTTCTTCACTTGCTACTTGCCGACTGTAAAATTCTTGTCGTGTTAATAAAATTTCATGATTATATCTCAAAAATATCAGCCATGGCATTATAATACTCTTAATTTGAATATATATTTCTTATAATATAGGATGTATAATATATTCATCAAGGTAATAGAAACCTGTTTTTTTTATTTTGAATCTGTTATTTTTTTTGAATAGCATAATTTGTTTTTCAATACTGCAACCCAATGATGCCATATAAACTCGAAAAATAACATCAAATTTAAACAACAAGTCCCTGTTCTCAGTGATTTTTAACACCACCATCAATTCATTAACCGAACCGGGATCATTTGATGGTTTTAAGAATGACCAAGGATAGAAAGATTCCCCACTAAGTTCAGCTAATGCGCCTTCTAATTGAATAAATGGGTCGATTCTCGATATATCATCTAGTGATTAAAAATTTGCAAAAATCATTTCTAACCTTCAACCTGCTGATTAATCCAAAATACAGCTTTCAATTTGACAAAGTAACTCATTTAATGTTTTTGAATAAAAGTCTTCTAAGGTACCATAGGCTATTAAATTTTCCAGATACGTGATATTGTCAAAGTTCGTAGAGTTTTCATTTGCTAAAGAATTAGAATTCTTGTTTTCAGATATGCCTTGCATCGAAGTATTTTTGTTAGTTAAATCTGCCAAACCAAAAGTGATAGTGATGATAACACAAAAAATTATAAGCGGATAAGATATTGCAATTTACTTAATTAAGCTGTACTGTAAGCTGTTAAGTATGCATGATTTTAACTTTACAAATACACTTTAATTGCCATGGTAGAAATACTTTCCTTTTTAACTTTACTGGTAATTTGTATAATACCGCATGCACTGCACACGTAATGGTAGCCCGAGAAACGAAACATTGATATAAAAACTGAAAAATAAAGTTAATTCCCATCCAAATATTTTCTATCTAAGCTGTGTGTTGAACCACTATGTATACGTAGCTAGAATACTCCTTTTTCAATGAATGAGGAGTTAACAATTGAGATTTATAATGAAGTCGAACTCACAATCATTGTGAAATTGATATATATAGATCTCGAGACCAAGATGTTATTTTTCTTTTACCTGTTATTCATACCATGGATTGATGCATATATATGGATAGGATTTAATCGATCACTGCGAAAGCTTTATAATTAATTAATGCAATTGCTTATCACCAAAGCAGACTCAATCCATCAGCTCCTACTCTTTCAATAGCCAAGCTAGCGGAACAATATACCTATAGGTACTGTTCAAAATATCAATCGATTATCAATTGATATTTCGATCTTAAAGATTAGTTCCTCACATCAGTTGATAATTTAAATTTACCTATAGTTGAAAATGGATAGTTTGTCATTTAAATTTCTGTTATCCAAAAAACTTAAAAATGAAGCCACTTTGAAAAAATATCAGATGAAAATATCAATGCTGTTAAACATGGACTTTTGATCTTTTCATATATTATATGCAGGTGTATATATGACTATATCAAACTTAGGCTCTATTATGAAAGTTAATTGGTTATTTTAATTCATCACTCCTCTTGACTTTGAAAAAAAAAAACAAAAAATCAAGAAGAATTGTTAACTCGATTGTTTTTGGTGGTCTTGCTTACAAAATTAGTTGGTAATATAATGTTATACCGAGTAACATGTATGCATTAATGTGGTGTGCCGGTACAATTGATAACATTCTTAACTCTAACCCTGTAGATTAATGAATTCACAGCCTGTTCAAATTAATCTTTCGACTACATATTATTAAGTAGGTTTATGACTTGATATATGCATCAATCATATTAAAAACCTTCATCACTCAATACAACACAGTATACTATGTAGCCGCTTTATAACAAAAGTTAGAGATCAGGTTTTGCTTCTTTCTGCATTCCTTAATTATTACTTATTAATATATACGCAATACTACTTATATATATATATATTTAATAAAATCAATAAATGTTTATAGTTTTATAATATAATGCCATACATAGCTAGCCTAGAAAACCCTAAAAATTCCATCGCATTCACCATACTGCAGTAAATGATTCTGGCGCAACAATTCAGCCATATTCAAAACCATACAAGACCCAATACAAACCCCATTTGAAGTTCTAGCATCTATAAACCTACCAATTAAGTCATCAATAGCATTTTCACACTCAAAAAAATTTGGCTTCTTTTGCATCAATTTATTATAAAATGCTAAAGGAGGTCCAATCAATACGGCTGCAGCTTCAGGGCTAAAATAAATACTTAAAGCTTCAGCAGTTTGGGATACCTTAGCTTTTGCAACTTCATGATGGTATAAGATGATTAAAATAGCCAGTTCACAACCTTGAATAATTGAAGCCCTCGTTAAACACAATCCATGTTTACGATGTCCAGGTTGATTATTGAGACGAAGTCTTTGATGAACAAGGTCACTATGCGTATATAATCCGCAGCGATTACAAACACCAACATGCCCCAAGTTTTTAAACTTGAAATTGAAATTCACATGGAAATTATCAAAGTTTTTGTAACTTTTTATCATACTTGTAGACATAATCAGCCTGTTTAACTTTTTCATATATAAACAATCACAATGTTTTAAAGAAGTAATATCGGCTGCTAATACTTCCAAACAACCAAAACAGACTGGACGTGTCATATTAATTAAATCAACATTGAAGGGTGACTGTTGGACTGAAAGTTGTTTTGATATAGGGGTTGAGCTGGGGGAAGAGGTGGTGGTAGTGGTAGTTGAACTTGAAGAGGGTAAAAAGCTTGGAATCGGCGTAACTGATTTATGATAAGAAGATGATAAAGTAGTAGGTTTTGAAAAGTTATTTGAAGATGGTTCAATAAGAAGAGGTGGAATATTTCTTGCCTCACGACAATTAACACAATAATTATCAGAATTAAATTCACTATCAATACAACTGCCACCACTAAAATCTGGATTCATATAATATAGTCGTTTCAAAAATTCTTTTTTACATGACTTTGTTTTCAAAAACTCTTGTGTATAATAAGTATCCTGTTCATTTATATTTTTTGAGGTATTAATTTCTGTATCATTCAATATCAAAACAATTTTTGAACTTTCCAAGTCACTAGTAAATAAAGTATAATAAATCGTATTAATAGATTCCAATTTCCCAAAAAAAATTACTATACTTTTACATTCAGGTAAAAACATTGTATATTGATCAGTTGTTAATATAATGTCGATTGAGTCAACTTCAAAATTTTCATCATAATCAACAAGGGTAAAAGTTTTATAAAATGATAAAAACTTTTGTAAATCATCAATATAATCAGAACTTGTAATTATACAAATAGGATTTTTGAAACTTTTATGCTTTTCGATATAATAGTTTAATGTTGATAATTGATCATAATAATTCAACTGAGCAAATTCTAAAGAGAATTCTGGAATATCCTGTTCAACATTATCCATATAAAAATTATCTATACAGGTCTTTGAAAATCGAAAGCTAAATTTTTGATAATATAGCTCGGAATATCTTAAATGGAATTTTGAGGAGAAAGAAATTGGTATTTTTCTTTTAAGTATCATAGAAAGTTTTTGTAAATTAGATACCAGATTATCTTTATAAAATAAGTCGTTACCAAATAAAGCCTCAATCCTATTACAACGAGTTCCTATAGAAAAATTTTGTGCTATTACTTTCATTTTTCTAATACCAAAATAAGAAGAATTAAATAAGATTATCTGTTGATTAGTATACTTTTTTATTGCTTCGCTAGTACTCGAGCAAATTGAGAGATCTAATATTTTTATTCTTTCCATTGATAATAATTTTTTGATTTGTTGAGTTTGCTCATCTTTTGTAGAAAATATTAATGTAATTGAATCTGATTTTAAAACTTTAATATCATATATAATTTTTGCAACAACCCAAAATATTAATACATTTATGGATGAGTTGCAAGTTATTGTATTCTGATTTAAGATTTTTTTAATAAAAATTGGTAATCCTTTTTGTATAAGGTTTGTTGAATCCAGTTTCAATCGATTTTTTAATTTCTTAGTTAAGTGTTCAATTTTATCAGTCAATTCATTGACTTCAAATGTATCTGTACATGGCTTAATAAAGTTAGCTATTAATGATTTAATGGGTTTGTTGCATAATAGTTGATCCTTGTTTGGACTATTTATGCTATTGGAAGAATTGTTGGGATTTTTATTATATAAATATTCTGTGGATGTAGGTGATAATGAAACAGTAGTTGATAAATCATTCTGATGAATTGGTGAAGAGGATTTCGATGAAGATGAAACTTGAGGGGTATTGATCTGATTTCTTATATCATTGAGGGGTATTCGTTTAAAGGTTTTTGTTGATGCGATTTTCTTATGGAATGATGGCTTTCTACTTTGAGATAAATCAAAAAACTCATTAATTTCAATGTTTTTCATTAAATTACGACCTTCTTCTGTTGATGCTAGGTGTTGAAATACATGTATTGTATAATCTAATCCAGTTGTATCTTTACAATATGACTTGAATTGATTCGAAAAATAAGTTGGTTTATAAGTTAGATTATGATTCTTAATTAACGAATTTTTCCATGGGATTAAAATTAATGCAACTTGAATATATAATTCATAAATTATATTTGGCATTAAATATTGATTATAATACAATGCAACTTTATTGATATGAAAATTCTGGTTAGAAAGTAAATTTTGATTATCAATAGGTTCTCTAGTGAACTTTGATATACAAATTTTGAAAATTATAATAAATAATGTGATGATTTTTTCAATTTGATCCAATTTATTTTCCAGGTTATTAAATCGATTTGTTTTGAAATCCCATTTGCCTAGAATACTTCCACCAGATAATTCAGCTAATAAACCTTCAAGTTGAATCCAACATGTCATATTATTTGGATAAAAAAATTCAGCAGTTGAGTTGAATAGCTCTATCTTGATTCTTTCAAGTACTTTTTTATTCAAACCAAATGTACATTCATTCATCAATAAAAACACATCCTTAATACAACCAGAGTAAAATGCCCCAAGTTTATAAATATCCACTTCTTTGAAAATCAAACTATTCATTCGCTTCTTTTCAAACTCAAACATTTCCACATTGTTCATAGTCTCTAAGATTTGTATTGAAGGTGGTATAATTGTACTAGGTGGGGTCACTTGTAACCATAAATCTCCAAATTTTGATAAATCAAATGCACATGTATAGTTTATTCTTCCTGATAACTTTATAAATGCAAAAAGACCTGACTCCTCTTCAACCAAACTATTCACCAATTCCTCAATATTTTTACTAAAAGTGTCAAATTCTAAAAATTGTTCATTCTCTTTATTCGTGTTCTGTAGTATCGATTGTCCATATGCTTTAGTTAAACCAACTGACTCTAATTTTTGAAATAAAGTTGAAAGATTCATCTTAGAATCAGATGTAAATCTACACCCTGAAGGTAACCCTCTAGATTGATCACCATATTCTTTTAACAATTCTTTACTTTGAAGAGCTAAGATTAGCCCATCTTCTAAAGATAAGCGACTGATAGTTGTAGTATAATGGTATACTGCCGCTTGGGTCAAGACAATCAATGTTTCATTTAAACCATTAGACATAGCTTAATGGTACGCGTTATTTATATATTTCGATCTCTTATTTGGCAAAAAAAATACTCTGCGACCTGAATAACTATAGTACCGATTAGTTTAGTGAAGATGAAGTTTTAGTTGACTATTGATCGATATATTAAATGATTCAAACTTAAAAAAATTAGCAGAATTATAAAAAAATTAATTTTAAGCGCTCACTCGGCATACCGACGTTTTTAACTCCTCGCTATATCCATATATATATATGGTATCGGGCTAATCATACTGAATCTTTATGATACTACTAATTAATTGACAAGTTTCTGTGAGTTGTTAATTATAGATCTGGTTTTTGAAATAGTTTAGGGTTACTAGATCTAGTAGATCTGGATCATCAAAGAAGTGGTGGAAGACTTGGAGATTGACTATAGCTACCAATTGATTGCATATATGACCGGGTAATAATTTCTATAGTAGCTAAAATCGATAAACGACACATTACAAAACAGCAAGATGATGAGCTCTGAAACTCAGCGCTGTCAGTTGAACATGGAATTGTATAAATGGATGCATGCATGCATTTTGCACTTCCAATGGATAGCTTTAAGAAAGATAAACATATAATATTATGCATGTATCGAGTTTGAAATTCAGATAGATTCATCATGGATTAATTACAAACACATATATACGCACACACACAGTAGAAAGAGCTACTAATTAAGCTATAAACTTAAATCTGTATGCATGATGAACTTTATTTGTCACTCCAACCAAACACAAAGATCACAGCATTTTATTACAATACATGAACCAATAGAAGCAGCACCGGCATGCACTATATATATATCCGGATATATATTAATTATAGTAGACATTTCAAATTTTAAATCAAGAATATCCAGTGAACTGGAGCAATTAAAAAATTAATCCATGTTGGTTTATTCTTAACCAACTTCTCGTAAAATTGAACAGGGTCCTGACTTATAGTCACATCGATCATATTCAAACACCTTTTTTAAAAGATTAATAGTATTTTCAATGTTGTTTTTGGAATAATGATAGCTTTGAATTCCCGGATTTTCTTTAATTAGGCTTAAATATTAAAATCTTCTTCTTCAATAGTATACCATGAGATTTTGATCACGAATTGGCTGAGCGGACACTCTTATAGCCAAATACGGTGTTGAATCTAACAAAATCATACTATTCAATAGTATCAATATTGTGATTTTAAGGCTAGAAATATTCAAAATACATTTTGGTTAAAGTATTGCCAGCATTAAATTCCCGGATTTTTTAGAGAAGCTTGAACATTAAAAATCAGGGCTTCAAAAAACTCCACAAATTGGAACAAGCCGTTGTATCTTTTAAAAGACTAAAATAGTACTAAATTTTAAAATATAAGTTTATTTATTAGCATAGATCTATGTATATAATAAATCTCTGAAGTTTTGACTGGAATTGATTAAAACAAGGCCAGCTTTAAAATCCCGGAATTTTCTTAAGCACGCTAGAACACGAAATTGTCGTAACCTAAATCTGAGCCCTATCGATTGGGTTGTCTTTACTTTAACTATATATGAACCAATAATAAAATAATAAACCAAACATCTCAACCATTCAGTATACTATAGTACTATAGACATCTTCTTCAATGAACTCAATAAGGTAATTAAAAAGGGTGGATATATCATACCAACTTTAAATTCCCGGATTTCCTTAAACACGCTTAAATACGAACACTTCGCGTTCTAAACCAGGGCCATAGAGAATAGGCAGTTGCAGCATAAAAGCTAGACCAATAACACACAATTCAATAACAGAATTTGGTTATTCACAAGTACTATCTCTCTTAATCAGTTTATTAAGTTAATTAAGAAAGTTAATATATCATGTATGTCAACTTTAAATTCCCGGATTTTTTTTATGGCCGCTTAAATTTTAAAAACCAGGGGGAGAGGGGGAAGGTACCCTACAATTTGAATCAACCCATTACACCCTTTAAACGACGAAAAAAATGACAAAGTTTACTATTTAACCTATTCATTAGCATCACTATATTAAACTAACAATTTTTTGAAGCTCTGATGGAGATTGGTTGGAATAATGACAACGTCAAATTCCCGGATTTTCCTAATGAAGCTTAAATATATTATAATCAAGTAAATTTATGAGCTGCATGCAATGATTGTGAGAACTTTCCCAATTGATTATGATTTCTATATCAATATTAATTGTTTGAAAGCACATAAAAAAATTCTATACATAAAGTATATAATCATACATGTGCAATAATCCGATAAAATCAACTTCTTATTGTTTTTAAGTAGCGTTACGGGAAAAATAAGCAGCTACTAAATTTCAAGTGGTTGTAATATTTAAACTTTCTAAGCTTTCAAGGGGACTTCTCAAGTAAAATTTAAGAGTTTCTATAGAAGTTTACAATTTAAATACAGCTCTCAAAATACGATGCATCTTATGAAGGATGAAGCTGTTCTTGCATTGTCACCTGGTAGTTTGCTGAACTTCAATCTCATAACCTGCAATTGATGTTATGAAGCCACACCTTACCTGGTAATCGATCAATGGATGTTTCATTTTTTTGATTTTTTTTTTTTTTTTTCATGTGAAAGGTCAAAAGTTAAGCTTATAAGGTAATGTACAACCACAAACGCATTTTTAGGCCCTTTAAATAGCTCCACGTTGCAAACTCCCCTGAAAAAATAAAGAGCTTTTACGAAACTAGTTTCTCTATCAAGACATAATTTGGCAATTGCAAAAATAACGGTCATAAATACAGCGAAGAAAACCGAAATAATACCCTAATCCAAACCCCATCATCATTCATCAATACTCAAATTAACAGTTTTCAGATGGTACTCTTTCCGAACAAAAGCTTCATTCAATTATAAATATGTTTTGTTGTAACAGCTATCAGTTGGGGTTGCAAAAAAAACCAGTGAGTTGTTGAGCTACAGTTAACTCAATTTTAATTAGTAAAGCTTTTCAACATTGCAATTAATAAGCCAATAGTACAATGCCATGGAGGGCGGAATTAATTGAGAGCTGTCCAAATATCAGATGTTGAGCACTGGAAAAATTAAGATGCTTCGGCATCCCGGAGATACATGCATCCATCACAGCGTATCGCGTGCTTACTCAAATTTGTAGTTCTTAATGCCTGAGGACGCGAGGTCTTGTATATAGGATTCCACACAAGCTTGAGAGATAGGGGAGCTGCCATGGTGGTTCCCTGTACTGTAATTTACAACCCAAATATTGTAAGCTCCAGGATTAATATCGATGAGTTCTTTTTTTAGCCAGTTTTATATCATTAGAATAAATCCGAATCATTGTGGTGTTAAAAAACTTTATTCTCCAATATCAACATTTTACAAACCTTTCAAAATTTTACTGTTAGTAATATTATCCACCATGGTTGTAGTTAGACCACGGAACGGCCGAAAGTTTATGTTGCTCAGCGTACAAGTGTACGTGTTTTTTTTTTTTTTTTTTTTTTTTTTTTTTTTAAGGTGGTAAGCATGGAGTTTTAAATGCTACCATGACAACCAATAACTCCTGAGAGTGTTGATCCTATCTGGCCCATCGATACGGTAATTTTCAACCCAGCCATCCATCTATAGTAGGAATTTATTTCTATCCATCTTAAAGAAGAGTTCAAATATGGTTTTTTCTCTCAGTTTAATTCAGGGGTCTCTTTGAAAGGACCCAGCTGGGGTTTCATGAATCTTTGAAACCGTACTATTTAAATATTCTATAAGTTGATTGTTCAAAATCCTACTATACGTTCTATTAGCGTAGTTTAATAACGGGAGAACTATGAGAATTATACCCGATGATAGTAACAAAGCATAGAATAAAAATCAGCTGCGATGGAGTTTGAAATATTCCTAAGCCTCAAATTGTTCAGTATCCTTTTCTGGCTAGGTGAAGCCGATCACCGAGGAAAACCCATATATCCTGCAGGTGTGAAGAACTTAAACAGTTGTAATGATTAAAGCATTGGATACAAATAAACGATTAGCGATCAAGTTATCCGACTGTACCGTAGTTGAATTCAAAAAAATAGGCTACTTGCCTAACTGCTGAAAGTATTATCACACATATATGGTTGAATCCATATCCGATGTGTGAGTAAATTAAGAGGGGATCTTCGTTTATAAAGGATCTTGATAAGGACTATACATATGTATTATAATGATTTGAGTTTAATAGTTTGGTACCGATGAGATTAAACTACGCTAATAAAGTGTAAGCGTGGCATCTTTTGTTGAGACTCGTACCCATCATCTTCTATAGTAATTACCAGACACTGAAATATTTTTTTACCTCTATAATTTTGGTGCACAGCAGCTAAATACGCAATCATTTACACCTATACTAAGTATTAATTGCGAAAGGGTTTTGGCATGAGTATTTCTGGCTTACTATATAATAGATCTAGACTAACTAAAATTGGATAGAAGAATTTAGAGTTCAGGAAAACTGTTACATATATAGTTAGATCGTGAATTTTTTTTAGCGAGATTCCAATCAACACTGATTCGAATTTGACACAATTCCTGTATGGATAAAAAAATCTTGTTTTCTTCATCCTTACGACTGAACTCCAAAAAGAGATCTATTTCTCATGAAGATAGAAAATCATGGTTATGGTGAAAAAAACCGGTAAAGATAGAACGGCTTTCACATCAATCTTGGCCAGCTAGCAATTATGATTGGATCTTAAATTGTAATATAAGTGGCTAGTTTAATCATTGCTCTACTAAGTATTAATAAAATGTCAGTTGAAAATGGAGTCACACAGTAATTAATCAAAATGATTGTGATTATGATTTTGATTCAAAATAAGAAAAAAAAAAGCTTCGGCACACGGAGAAAAGAAAATTTTTTTTTTTATTATTCCCACAAAACAAACACGTTTTAAATGGGCTTTATAATGTGATAATTAGGGGGTATTCTGGCTGTACTAATACATCGCGCGGGTTTTTCAATCTTTTCTCACGCAGCGTTAAGAAAATTTGTCGAGACGAAATTTCTTGAAATCAATTTTTTCACAAGTTTTTTGTTCTTTTTTTCTTATTCCCCTTTTTTTTTTTTTTTTTTTTTTTTTTTTTTAATAATACCAACTTTTTCTCTCTTTGAATTTTTTTTCTTTCTTCACGACATTTTTATTTTTTCTATTTTCTTTCGAATTTCTTTTCTATTATTAATAATTTTTAGTCTTTCATTTTTTGTTATTTATTAATTATTTCTAACGACACTCATTTATATTTATTTTTTAAACGCCAAAAGAAGAAAAAGCATAGAAAAAAAAATGGGTTGTGATTGTTTAGATTTCCAAACCCCAACTATTGATAGACCATTTGGGATCTATTTATTTGATATTGTTGATAAAGTTCATGAAAAATATTTTGGATATCCAGCAAGTGAATTTGAATTTGAAGTTGGTACCGGTATACCAATGTCAACATGGAAAGATGTTGGAATGGCAATGGCAACTTATTATGTTTTATTATTTGGTGGACAATATTTGATGAAAAATTCAAATCCAATCAAATTAAAATTATTATTTCAATTACATAATTTGATTTTAACACTAGTATCATTAGCTTTATGCTTATTGGTTGCAGAACAATGTATTCCAATTGTTGCAAGACATGGATTATTCCATTTGATTTGTTCACCAGAATCATGGACTACTGAATTGGTTTATTTATATTATTTGAATTATTTGACCAAATATTTGGAATTTATTGATACAATGTTTTTGATTTTAAAAAAGAGACAAGTTATCTTTTTACATTGGTTCCATCATTCAATGACTGCTTTATTATGTTATACTCAATTAATTGGTAAAACTCCAGTCTCTGCAGTTCCAATTCAATTAAATTTGGGTGTTCATGTTATTATGTATTTTTATTACTTTGTTTGTTCAGCAGGGATTTATCCTCCAATTTGGTTCAAAAAAATGATTACAATTTCTCAAATTGTTCAATTTGTATTTGATTTAATTGCTGTTTATTTGGCAAGTTATACCTATTTCACTAGTACTTATTTCCCATATATGCCAAATTTGGGTCATTGTGCAGGTGAAGAATTTGCTGCTTTTAGTGGTTGTGCTATTTTAACAAGTTATTTGTTTTTATTTTTGGCATTTTATAAACGTGTTTATAAAAAGACTCCAAGTATCAGAGTTGATTCAAAGGGTAAAGCTGAAGGTCCATTAACTGCTGCTACTAAAGCTACTTATGATCCTTCTCCATCTCCAGCAAGACCTTCATCACCAAAATCTTCATCCAAAAAATCAAAACGTGCTTAAAATCCTACACTAATATAAAAAATAAATAAATAATAATAAATAAAAAAAAAAAAGAGAGACGCGTTTTTTTTTATAACATTAATAATACAATAGAATTTCATTATACATAAATTAATTAAATCTTTTAATACCTATTTTTTTTTTTTTTTCAAGTTTTTGAAACTTTTTATTTTTATAATTTGTTATTCTTCGTTAACACTTGCTAATGTACTAACAGTAGTAGTTGTAGTGCTTTGTCTATTAACTGAAGAATCACTTGCAGCAGTACTACCACCCATTGTCTTTTCCCAAAAATCTAAACTTAATACTTCATCATTACCATTAGCATCTTCATGAACATAAATAATTTCTCTTGTAGACTCGTGTAAAAATCGAATATTTTCACCAGTTATAACTCGAACCAATTCACTTGTATCAACATGTCGAATTTCAATGAAATTAGGTTCAAATGCAATTAAATATGGATAACTAAATGCAAAATGTTGTGGAATACCTTCCCATTCAATCTTCCAATCTTGTCTACTTCTCCAACCATTTGCATTAACAAAAAATGATACATCTGAATAATTTAATAAGAAATTTCTTCCTAATGGATAAATTGCTATTGGTTTTAAAACATCTCTTCTAATAACAAAATCCAACGATGTATCTGCCGGATCTAATAAAGATTGAGTTTCCAAAGTTTTTAAATCAACAATTTCAAACCCTTTAGCACATCCAACACATAATTTTCTTTTCAAAAATGATATTGATAATGCTTCAGATGGGATATAAAATTCTTTATAGACTTTTAATCCTTCACTTTGGGATTTTAATAATTTTGAAAACTTTTGTTGTCTCTTTGGTTGTGGTTCATTTGGTTCCATAACTCGAACCGTTGTTGTCATACTACTTGATTTAACTGTACAAACCAATACTCTACCTAAACAAATACCAACTTTATAAAAATTGATATGTCCCATAACCTTTTTAGATCTTCTACTATTTTGAACTGGGTCAGGAGTTTCCAATACATCTAATGGCCATGAATATAATGATTTATCACTTAATGCTAGTAACATTCCATATTCTTCTAATGCATCAATTTGAGTAATATTACTTAGTGTAACAATCTTAATTGGATCACTTGTTGTTGGACCAGTTGGTGTAAATTTAACATCAGCTAACCAAATACCATTATCAGTACCATATAATAATTTTCTACCACCATCTAATGGTACTAAACAATTAACTCTATTATTACCATGGAAAAATCGATCTTTCAAAACATGAGTATTGAAAACATCACCTTTCTTTGCTAATGTTTCTTTTTGTGATTCAATATGTTCAACCCATTTTTTTCTTGTAATATATGTAGTCGCAAATAAAGTAATTTCATAACCTTTTCGACCTAAATATTGAAAAGTTAATGGGAATCTATTACCTGAAATATTATCATTCTTTGTAACTGATGGGATTTTAGCAGTTAAAGTAGCTGTTGGTCTTTTGGCCAAACTTTTTGTTGGCATTTCTTCACTTTCAGCTATTTGTAATAATTCTAACGGTATAGGTTTTCTATGAACCTTTAATTGTTCACGTTTATTAGCCATTTTAATTCTAACAAATAATAAACAATGATCAAATAAATAAACTTGAACATCACCTTGATTTTCTTTATCTTGAGTTCTCTTTTTCAAAAAACCTTTGAAAATAATTTGTCTATTTTCATCAGTTAATCTCATATCAACATAATCATGTTGGGATCTCCAGATCAATTGTTGATTTAATTGGAATAAATTGAATCGATTTTCCGATTTACCAGTTTCAACATTAACTCTTGTTAAAAATTCTCTAATTAATTCAATTGCCTTTGGTATATCAGTTTTATCAGAATTTTCATCATCAGTATTTTTCAATACAGCTTCTAATAATAGTGGATATCTTGCTAATCTTGTAGTTGGCTTTGTTAAATACCCATTTAATTCCAATTTTCTCGATTCTTTTAATCTTTCAGTTTCATCAACAAATTTGGCAAAAGATGGATTCATTGATTTTTCTCTCTCAAATTCATATTTACCGGTTAATTGATGTGCACCATATCTAATAAATGGTTCAAATTTTGGTACATATTCCAAGAAGATATCAGCAATTTGTTTAACAATTGGTGCTTGTTGTTGTCTTTTGGTTAATGCTTCTGCTAATTTAATATTAACTGAATGAACTTCCATAATTCTTGAAAAAACGTCTCTGATGAATTTTTCTCTTCTTTGTTCAGGAATAATATTACTATTTCTTAAAGGTTTGATCCAAAAATCTCTTAAATATTCCAAATCTTTAACAAAATCTCTTTCAGTATAAATGACTTCACAAATAACTTCTTGACGTTTCTTTTCACGATCAGGTGTAGAATCAGCAATTTCTTTTGAAACTGTATGAATCCATAATTTTTGTTCTTTTTCATCATCACCATGTAAACTTAATCTAGATTCTGCACGTTTCAACCCTGGTTGTGGTTTCATATTTAATCTTGCTTGTTGTTCTAATCTTCTTGGACATGCAATTGAATAACATAATTGATCTCTAGTACAGGTTGGTGAATAACATTCTGCTAATAATGTAAAAACACCATTAACTGGAACATTAGTTGTAGATTTTTGTTCATCAGTCATAACTGGTCCATCTTGACCTTCAACAACAATTTCATTAAATTGATACACTTCATTGTTAGTATCTCTTAATCGGTGATCATATGTAACATCATGGAAAAATTTCTGTGCATCCAATGCTCTACCTAATAATAATGCTAAATTTCTATCAGGAGTTTTAATAATATAAGTAATTAAATCAACCGCTTCTGCACCAGTGAAAGCATTTTTATATGTCAATTCATTTTTTATTCGATCACCCAAAACAATTCTTGATCTAAAAGTATCGGCAACTTTTGATAATAATGCAGGATAAACTAATGGGACTTTTCGTGATGTAGTTAATATAGTTGAATGAGGATAGGATCCATCACTTGCTTTACTAGATGTTGAAGTAGACCGATGTGGTTGATTATTACTATTATTATTATTATTATTTTGTGCCGTTGTAAATGAACTACTACTATTAGTATTTTTATGATTCAAACTTTGACTACTATGAACACGATCTGGTTTATTAGAATTGTTGGTATTTAAGGTTGATATTGATGTTGTACTTTGACTATTTCTAGATGGTTGCAAAGATCGTGAATTTAGAGATGCATGATGATTTAAATGAATAACTTCATTAGTATTTCTTTGTGGGATTACTCTTCCTGATAATGTCATTGTATGTGATCGATGATCCCTATCATAGGATGTATTAGTATTACCTAACTGTTGTCGTTGCATTGAACTACTACTAGTCATTGACATTGATCTTGGAGCAGTTGGATCATATTTTGGGAAATTACTACTATTGTTACTAATATTTCTCTGTTGCTGCATTAAATGAGGATTTGATATTGCTCTTTGATTATTATTATTTGGTGGTGGTATCGGTTGTCTAAGATTAGGACTAGATTGTGGCATTGTTATAGGTTGACGAAGATTTGGTGTTGACGAGTTGTTTATTCTAGTATTTGGTGAAATATTAGACGGTGATTGTTGTGGTTGTAATTGCGGTAAGTTCTGTTGCATTTGCTGCATTTGGAATGATGATTGAGGTGGTTGTGAAGTTACAACCTGAGGTGGATAACCTTGAGGTGGTGGCTGTTGTTGCCTAGGAGGTTGAGGAGTTTTCAATCTTGGAACACTTGAATTTGATGGAGGACTCCAATCATTGTTAGCACCTACAGTTCTTGGTGAACCACCTCTCATTTGTGGAGAAGGTGGGTTTTGTTGATTATTAAACATTGAAGGAGGTGGCTGAGGAATTGGGTATGCAAAAGGTGCATTTGCAGCAGCTGGTGATTGGGTTGGAAAAGATGGTGATGATTGTCTATTCGAAGGTTGCTGTTGTCCTTGTGATTGTGGAGGTGGAGGTTGTTGAGAAAATGCTGGTTGTAACCCATTTGGTACAGGTCTACCATGCTTATCGACACGTCTTGATGCAGGTGGAGGTTGTTGTTGCTGCTGTTGAGTAGGAGGTTGTGCATATTGGGGATAATTGTTATTACTTATTGGAGGTGAATTTCGAATTCTTGGATCTAATGGCTGATACATTGTATTATTATTAAACTGCGGCAGTGTTGGTGCTTGTTGTTGTTGTTGTGGGTTCCCTCTTGCATTATACCTATCTCTTAGACTGTTACTACTAGAATTATGCTTCAGTCTTTGATTATTATCTACAATTTCGTTTCCATCTTGATCGAATGAAGGTGGACTAACTGCACTTGTTAACGTTTGAGATCTACCTGGAGGCGGCGCTGAGCCAAAAATATCTGAGAACGCAGCATCTCGTTGATTTGTTCCTGGTGGCCGGGGTTGATGGATATTACTTCCCTCAAACATTCTTTTTAAAACCCTTGGATCATACTATTTTTTGTTAGTTCTTTTATTTCTTATATTATAATGAACATACTCAATTCTCAAAACAGGATTATAAATGACCAGTTTGGATGCTAGTCGTGAATGTTTCGTTTATTGTGTATTGATAGATGATTATTTTCTTCAAACAATAATCTACCAATGTTTTATTCTTCTTTTTTTCAAAACAGTGTTAATAAGAAAATAAAGAGTCGTTTCGTTGTTCTTGAATGTACTAAAAAAAAATTGATAATAGGTTGAGCTTTTTTTTTTTTTTTTCTATTCTTCTTTGGTTGTTCGGCGTTTATTAATATACAAGCGCTAGTTAAAGTCTAATGATATCTTAACAGGTGAAACTTTATTAATGGGTATAAACTGTTAGACAAAAGTTTTTGCTTTTTTTTTTCCCAATCTTTCGTGTTTTGGCTTCTTTTATAAGTATAAATTAATAAAAATACAATCAATAATTTGATTAATTGAATAAAAATGAATGAATTCGGTTTTGTATGTCGTGGTTTAGTGTTGTACCGTTCTGTTGTATAATAAATATATATATTAGAATAAAAAAAGCCACCCCTGGTGTTGTCAAGAAGTAAAAAAAAAAAGAGTTGAGCAAAAAAAAGTTGTGAGAGAAAATAGAAACGTTAAAGAAATGATGTGGGTGGAATTCTATTTTTCCAAGAATTGGAATATAAAAAAAAGTGGGTGGTAACCGGTGGTTGCAGGTTTTAAGTGCTGAGCCGGTGCTGTTACATACCTTAAAATTTGTTATATTATGGCGTGCGTGCGTGCGGGTTATCTTCTCCACGCTTTTTACTCCGTTCTTATACTTAGACACGAGTCTCTGTTTATCTTTTCGAGCTCTGTGCTGCTAAGTTCAATTTTCATTCACCCAGGGTAGATAGGTATATAGAATGGTATTCAGTTAATTGCCTTACATTGTTACATTCAAAAATTTAATCAAAAATAGAGATTGGGCTGATTGATATAATCATTTATTAATAAGGACAAAGTTTACGTCTTTATAAAATCTGTTAACAGTTGCTAGATTACTATAGCTACCTGCATCTGAAAATATCGATTACGTACTTGTTTTTTTCTAACAATACCTCGACACAATGAGATTAAGCACATGTGCAAACCGAAACTAACTACCACCACAGTATTGTTTATTATTATATAACTAGGTTTCAAAAAAGTATGAGTAGTTATTTATGGCATTGATTAGTTGTATTTTTTTTCCGGATATCTCAGTTTTCATGAATGTCATCATAACTTATCTCATTCTGGTAGTTAACCATTCGCTTTTCAAACCTATCTCTGATCTACCCTACCCTAGGCAAGATATATATAGTATTATTTGGTCTAAAACTCAACCTGATCTTTCCAATTTATAATTAGCTGATTGGCATTTTCAGGCGGCTTGCTTGACCTGGTAACGGGTATACTAGCTTTGGTATCATAATCTACTAGTTCTATCTTATAAGGTTATAAATAGCTATTGCCAGGCTCAATTAAAGCAAAAACTGGAAGCTATAATAGCATATTGGTTGAAACTGTTGATCAGTTAACGTTTTTATATAGATTAACACACCAGGTGAAGGTTGATACGGCTAATTATTTTTTTTTTTCGATATGAACTTACTTATTGTAGCATCGTTCAAGCAGGCAGAAGTAATTATAATGCTTTAGTGTAATGCAGTGGTTAGTCGCTAACGGCCAGCTGGTCAAGATTAATTTCTCTATAGTATACTGCAGCTTCATGCTCTCCTTCTGATTGAAATCGAGGTTTGAATAGCGTTGTTTCAGCACCTATAGGTATCTAAAGGCAGAATATATTTCCATCTATGGCTAGTAAGTTGACTAATATCGTACTTTTGGCTAGGTACTAGTTAAATAGTCCTTCTTATGTATTTTTATCATTTGTACCTGTTGTACGTATACGTGAGCTTAACTTATAATTACCAAAATTACCATGAAAATATCCTCAATTATAGATTATACGTGTTCATCGATCGGTTTTAGTAGAATGGCATCCTTGGAGTTGCATAAATTACAACCTATATATTAAATAGGTCCTATGTTTACAAAAAATCGATAGATTTAAGCAATATTACCAAGAATTGGATATTATAAACATGAAGATGTGGGGATTCAGAAAATTTCCTGTACGATATGAAGGCTGTCATGGTACTTGGTAGGAATGGGGTAACTCAAATCCGCGAGTCTATTTTTAAAACTCAGGTTACTTGCATTAACCTTACAGTACGAACTAACAGCCATTTCCGTGTATAAATCCGTTGTATTCGAAAATCCATAAATATAAAAACGAGAGTTCGATTATGTATAGAATTAGCTTTTATGTTGTATTACTGTACAATTATAGTGTGTAATGAATGCCAAATACTAACTAATAAACCAGTTATTGCATGCATAGATCCGATTCAATTTTCAGATTCATAGACATATACTAAGTTTGATTATATATGGTCGTATACCTTACTATAATCAGCTGTTAATAGGCCATTCAAGTATAAATCAACAAAAAAATAATTTGAACCACTGCAATGCTTACTATATAATCAATTTTGAAAATTTGATTGGTGAATTTATCCTGGTGATAACCCGATTAATTGAGTCGACCAGGGATAGCGCAGTTTAGATACCTACACCATAATCTAGATGTACCACAATCTGAATACAATGGCCGGGACGTTTATGATATAAAGCTAGCTATTGCTAATTGGATAATCGAACCATGACCAGATCTACTAAAATAGGTCTATAAAATGACAGTTTGACATGCATCTACATTTGCAGTCCATGCAACATATATACATATATAGTTTAGAATGATAGCTATGGCTTTAATTTGATCGATTAAATTCAACCCGTTCGTTTGTCAACCTGTTTGTACATTAATTATACCGTTAGTACTATAGCATACGCTGGTTTTAAATTTGCAATAAACCTGGAAGTCCTTTTAGCATGGCTACTTTATACAACCCCATCGCCAAATCTAATTGATCTTTAAATTTAATTAGACATACAGATCACCTGGGCTATTGAATATATCTATGCTATAGGTGAAATTAAATGTCAGCCATTAATCCATCCAAGATATATATCATAATAATAAATAGCTGCAGTGAGCCATACATTTTCTCTCTACATATAACATAATTTCGGCGTTTGTTAAGCTTACATGTATATTATATACCATAGTAACGAAAGTATGAGAAAGAGGTGTCATATTTTACACCATGCATTCTATTAAATTACAAAATTTTTGGAATTGAAATAATCGGATCAATCACCTGTCATGCCATTGCAGATATAAAGCAGGAAATTTCAACACAAATTTGTACACTGTATTTGTAAAACACCGTTAATGATATCGCCTATATTCGACCTGACAAAACGAAATGACAGTCGTTATGATTTTGCAAGTTCTACTTGGTGCTTTCTTGGTAAATAATCATTTAATGAGGTTTAATTATAGAAATCTGAGGGGCACGGTGCGGCTCAACGTAATGAATTACACTGTACAGGCCTTTTTCGCCATTAAAAGCACTGTTATGGCCATGATATATGATATTGTAGTTGAGTTGATTAACAATGCCTGAATTCCACGAAGCTTGAGCGTAGCCCACTATAGTAACAATTTGATGGGTGGCTAGGAGAAATCTAAAAAAACAGCTTAAGCTAAACTTTGAGGTCTAAAAAAAAATATCGAGGCTTGGGCACACAAAATCTCCCAACCCCAGCAATTCTATCAACACAACTGTACAAAAAACATTAGACACAATTCCACTTTAACAAACAAACTTTGATTACCAAACTAAACTAACACAATAATTCAACCATAACGATGCCTGCATATCATTCTACATTCCTAGCAGCCAACAACGATACAAGATTGATTGGTAATTTTGCAGTATTACCTTTAAAAACCAAATTTAGAGGACCATCATATCCATGTCAAGATGATTATGATATTTTAGATGAAATATTAGATTTATTTAGAGCCAATTCATTTTTTAGAAATTTTGAAATCAAAGGACCGGCAGATCGAACTTTAATTTATGGGATCTTATTTATTAGTGATTGTTTAACAAGATTAAAAACAACTACTACTTTAAATGATGCTAATAGAATTTTAAATACTTTAGCAATTGATCATTTTGCTTTACCTGGAGATCCAAGTTTCCCAATGAATAGTTTATATATGGCTCCAAGAGATCGAAGTGAAGTAGACTTTTTAAGAGGTTATTTACAACAATTTAGACAAGAATTGGCTGCAAGATTATTAACAAGAATTTATGCGGATGGGAATGATAAACCAAATAAATATTGGTTGGCTTTTACAAGAAAAAGATTCATGAATAAGAGTTTGTCATAAGATGTCTATGTATAATCTTTAGAAGTTAGCTAATTTATATGTGTGTGTTTTTTTATTGTATCATTATATTATGATTGTAGCCTTGTGTAATTGAGTGATGCTTATAAGATGACAAGAGTGAATTTTTTTAGATTGAAGAAATGAAAAGATATTTTATAAATTGGATACAAGGAAGGTTGATCCACGAATTTTGAACGAGGTGGTCTTAATATCATGCCTTAAAAACTTAGAATGAAAAATTACAAGGTTATATAATATCAATGCTTTGAATTATTATTATTTATATAAAATCTATTTACCCTTTCAACCCGTTTATAATTTTTTTACTAATATTCAGTAAATCCTGATTTTTTTCATTCGTTCATAATATCTTAGTTCCAATTTCTCAGTATACCTTAATTGCATTTCCTTAAATAAGTTAGTTATTTCGTCTTGATATTCTTTATCCACCTTGAAAATAAATCACATTAATTCTATATTAATATGAGTCCATGTATATGTATTAAAGTACATATACAGTACCATTTAATTAAATTAGCCCAGCAGTAGTGCTCTTCGAAGATATTTAACAATCCAATTTGAACAAGTATCCCTCCAGATTTATCACCCATAAAGTATTTTAACTCAAATATCTATAATAGTTATTAATAAACTATTTTTAAATTCAAATTCCATTAATACAATTCCATAAAACCCTCATATTCCACTTGCGGTATTAACATCTATTACTCTAAAAAGTAATAAAAACAGAGCTTTGAAAATAAAAAAATAAATTGTATATATAATTAACCATAATAAGCAGTAACAGAAACTGTGCTGACGATTCCAATTTGGTCTAGCTGCATTGGTTGCTGAACTTGCTGGGATATTGTATCCTCTTGTTTGATGTTGATTTTGTCGAGTTTTTCGAAGCGCTTCGTGCATGATTTGATCAGATTCATTATTCGCTGGGCCTTGATGATTACGTCTACCTGTAAAATAATTATGAATTACTTTGTAATGATCAACTCGAATTTCTGGGATATCTTGTACCATAAAATGCATATTATCTTCATAAGCTTGAACTTCGGAGACTCTATTATCATTTGAATCTCGTTGTCTATCATCTTCCTCATATCCTCTATTTTCATTAGGGTCCATCTCATTATCAATATAAACACTTTCAGCATCACCCTCAGCATCATTCTCAGCCGAGACCTTATTTTTTACTGTTGGTTCTATCACTCCCTCATCTTCCTCCAATAAGTTATCGCCAAGTCTATCAATAACTTCTTCGTCTAACTCATTAGTTCCATTATTCTCTTCAATGATATTATTTAATGATCCAGACTCCATTTTAAGATTTTCATTATTAATTTCATCCCTTACAATGTCGAAAGTTCCAATCATTTCATCATTTAAATTTTTAGATCTTCTTAACCCACCACTAGTACTGCAACTGGTATTACCATCATTTGACCCTTCGTTATCTTCATTATCATTGAAAATTTCCAAATTAAATTTATTTGCTTTGAAAGAATTTCCATTATTTACTGGAGTATTAGTTTCATTTAAAAACGCTGTCAGTTGTTTTCTTAAGTGAGTATCAGAATCACTTTCTTGAGTGCAATCCTCATCTAAATCTTCGTCAAAATTTGATGACTTATTATCTCTATTATTTGACCTTGATTCTGTATTTTTATTTCTTTCGTAAGCCATCGTTTATTAACTAGCTTAAGCTTCACCAAAATTTGAATATAACTTGATACTTAAAAAGCTTGCAACGCTAGAGGTATCTTAAAATTAATTGAGTTTAGCTAGTTGAGATAAAGAGCTAGCGCTTATAATATAGGTTTGTGTGTTAAAACTAGCAAATAATAATAATATATATATGTCCTCAATTTTTGGGTAAGACTTTCTAGGCACGTTTTTGATTAAATCTGAGAATTGTTTATTTATTTCTAATACATATACTTGATTGAGACGCGCCGCACCGTCCAGGGTGATGTTTTCTTACAGTCATGAAAAATAATTGACTTTATTTATTATTATTATTGAACCTGAAAACCTACAATTATAATGAAAACCGGAAACTACATTTATTTGAAAAAACCTTAAATCATAAAAAAAATAATCATATTCAAATTAAATAATATATATAAAATAATAATAATAAGCTTTCATTTGCATTCTAAGCACTCTTTCTTCACAACATTTATAAATATTTGTTTTTTTAAAGTCATATACCAATTCATCACACATTTAGTTCATTCATTAAATAATTATCTTGCGTAAGGATGGTGAGGAGGAGGTCTGCCACGTTCATTAGATTCTCTTGAAGTTCCATAATGATACAAGTATTGAGAACCATGAGGAGGAGCTTGTTGCTGTTGTTGCTGTTCAGGATGCATGTGCTGTTGGGGATGATGCATCTGAGGATGCATTTGAGGATGTTGAGCATACATTTGCTGTTGGTGTTCCGCATACATTGGATGATGTGCTTGAGGATGTTGAGTATGGGGCGGTGGTGGACCATATTGATATGGTGGTCTAACTTGTTGATTTGGAGGAGGCGTACCATATTGCTGAGCATGCTGTTGTTGGACTTGAGCAGCATGAGCAGCATGTTGTTGCTGTTGTTGTTGTGATGGAGTTGGAGTAGGAGTTGATTGAGGTGGAGCTTGTGGCTGTGGTGGAGGAGTTGCAGCTGGTGGAGGCATTGATTGTAATGCGTGTAGTGGTGGTAAAGTATTTGGACCTTCACGTTTAATTTCAACAGGACTATTTAAAATATGTGAAATTGTCGATTGTCGTTTTGGTCTAATCACTGGCCTTGGAGCTTGAGAATAATCGGATGTTAATGATCTTGGACTTGAATTCGATGTTGGACTTGGAGTAGAACTGGCTTGAGCTGCTGCTGTTGCAACTTCTGCTAGACTTGCAATTGATGGTAATTGAGGTTGAGGTGAATATTGTGTATTATTTGCATTTTGATGAACATTTGATGGGATTGAGCCTGTTCTTGGTGCAAAATACCCAGGGGTTGGTCCACCAGTTGAATGAATTGGAGCACTTTGAACTGAAGCAGCTTGTTGTTGTTGTTGCTGTTGTACTTGTTGTTGTACTTGTGGCTGAGTTTGTGGTGGAACACTTGATTGTCTATGTTGTGGATGAATTTGAGCAGTAGCTGGTGCAACAGCTTGAACAGCTTGTGCTGGTTGTTGTACAGATGGTTGCTGCTGAACATGTTGAGTCGCTTCTACAACATGAACAGGAACGGGTTGAGGTGTTGCAGTGGTTAAATTATGAACTGACATTGAAGATGATGAAGCTGCATTAGTAGCAGAGACTGGTTGAGGATTAGAAACTGGTGGTGGTGCAGTAGTAACAATTGGTTGATGATGTTGTTGAGTAGGTTGATTAATAGAAGCATTGACAGTTGGCTGAGGAGTTGAAACTCTAGTTGGAACTTGACTAACAGATCTTGATGGCTGTTGCTGTTGGACTGGATCTTCTTTTTTAATTTGAATACCGCTATTATTTGATTGTGAGTTATAATTCTTATCACCAATTGCTGCCTTTTCACTATACCCTTTATCAACAGTATGTTTATTATAATAATTTTTTAACATCACCAAACTTTTTGCTTTCATATATGGTAAATACTCATCAAAATGAGTACCATATTGAGTTAATAGTTTTTCAAATTGTTGAATTTCACCCAAACTCCAATAACTTGAAGTTTTTTCTCGTTGAACTGGTACTGTTGGTTGAACAGGATGTGGTTCTACTGGAATTTGTGGAACTGGTGGTGTATTGAGTTGAGTTGGTGCATGTGGGTGAGCTTGAGGATGTGGATGAGGATGATTTTGCTGTTCTTCCCATTGGCCATTATTACCAACTTGAGTAGTTGTATTTTGAACAGGTGTTTGTGCAACAGGAACTGGCTGAATTGGAACAGGAACAGGAACAGGAACAGGATGTTGTTGTGGAGCTGGCTGTGTAGCTACTGGAACTTGTGCAGTGGTGTGAACTGGTACTGATGGTACTGGTTGTGGTGCAACACTAGCTTGAGCTGCTTGTACCAGCTGCTGAGCAGCAGCTTCTTCTTCATCCTTCTTCTTTTTCTTACTACTCTTTTTACCAGTTTTAGCTCTCTTTCTTGAACCATCTTCCTCAACACTCTTTCGTTTCTCTTTCTCTTCTTTCTTAGCTGGGGCAGTAACGGGAGTAGCAGCAGGAGGAGCAGCAGTAACAGTAGTAGCAGCTGGAGCATTAGTAGTACTAGAAGCAGCAGCAGCAACAGCGGCTGGTGTATCATCATCGCCAAAAGTTGGAGCGGCATTTCTTTTTGGCCTACCAGTAGAACTAACCGCTACTGCAGCATCAGCCAAAGCATCAAATGGATTTTCTTCAATAGGTTGACCAGTTGGTGGAGCACTTTCATCTAAATTATTATTACTATTAGAAGGTAAATCAATAGATTGTGCAGGTTTATTTTTAGCGCTTCTCTTTCTTGTCTTACGCTTCTTGCCAGCAACAAGCGCCTTATAATCAATCTTCTTTTTAGTTTGATAATAATGTAAAACACACTCATTAAAAGTTCTTAAACCACCCATTTCATTAGCAATTTTACCAAATTGTTTTGGATATAATGCATAAGCTTCACAAAACTTTTCATGTTCCTGTTGACTGAAATTATCAATTTGATCAGTTGTTAATCTTTGAAATGGAATAGATTTATCAACAATTAAACCATTAGTATCTTTAAATTGAAACTTTTCTCTCTCAACAGGATCCAAAATCATATCGGGAACTTCAGCTCTTGTTAATGATGCTCTAACAGTTGGATCTCTTGCAGTTTCTCTTTCCAAATTTGATAAAATTTCCAAATATTCAGCTTCACTTCTGACATATTGTTGATCACCAACATGGCTTGATCTACCTCTTCTTGAACCTCTTGTTGTTGGAGTTTTAGCTTGACCATCAGATACATCAAACCCAGATTGCGGAATTGCTGGGGTTTGAGGATTTGATCGATCATTGATCCCATTTTGTTGATTTTGATTATTGATTTTAGTCAATTCAACTCTTCTATTTTCAATCTCTTTATCATTATTTTCACAATACTGTAACCATTCAGCTTTTTGAGCCAAATATTTCTTTCGGTCAGTTGATGCTTTATTTGCCAGATCATTTTCTTGATTAGTAACAGCTTTCAAAACTTCATCTTTAACTAGTCGAAATTGCTTGTTACCTTGCTGAGCAACCATTTTGTATAATTCTGGATTTTCTTTATTCAAATATTTCATCTCATTATTTCGTTGATTTGGTGGAATTTGCTGAACATTATACAATGCATCATCTAATCGATTTAATGGAAATTGAACATTTGGCTCTTCCTTTTTGATTTCCTCTTTTGGTTCTTCAATTTGAGGTGGTTCTTGTGGAGCATCTATCATTTCAACATCTTCGGATTCTTTAGCTGATTCAGAGTCTTTAGTTGGTGCAGCAATTGTTTTAATTTGAGAAGTTTCAATTGCAACTGGAGCTACTTGAGCTTCAGCTTGTACAATAGGTTCATTTTTTTCAGTTGTTTTAGATCCAACTGGTTCCACAACTTTGGCAGCTTCAGCTGGTACAGGGTTTTCAACTTTATCAATCGGTTTAGCAGGTTCAGTAGCAATTTTTTCAACAGGTTTAGATTCTTTAACAGGATTGGTAGGTTCAATATTAGATTTTGGTGAAACAATTGGTTCAACTTTCATTTCAGATCCTTCTTTTTTGCTAGATTCAACTGATTTGGAAGGTTCATCTGCTGGTTTGGTTTCAATTGGTTTAATTTGATTTGAAGGTTTAGATAATTCAGTATACTTAGTTGATTCTACTTTTTCAACTGACTCTAATGCTTCAACTGGTTGAGCTGGCTTAACTGATTCTGCTGATTTAATCTCCGTTGATTTGTTTGGCTCTGTTGATTTAACTGGTTCTGCTTGCTTAATAGGTTCAATCTGTTTAGCTGGTTCTGCAGAATCAATCGATTTATCAGCAGGTTTGATTACTTCAGTTGGTTTAGTAGATTCGATTTCGTCAGTTGGTTTAGCAGATTCAACTTCTTCTGTTGTTTTAGTAGAATCAATCTCTTTAGCTGGTTTATCAGATTCAACTACTTTAGTTGGTTTAGATTTTTCAACTGATTCCTCGATTGGCTTAGTATTTTCAGTAGGCTCAACCTTATCAACAGTCTCAGAAATTTCAACTGGTTTACTTGATTCAACTAATTTACTTTCTTCAACAGGATTATGAGGTTCAGTTGCTTTAACATCACTAGTTTCTTTGACAGGTTCGATTGGTATTGAAGGCTCAAATTTCTCGATTGGTTTTGATTCATCTTCTTTTAGTTTTTCAGATTCATCGATATCTTTTGGAGTTTGTTCAGATTTCTGATTCTTATCTTCTTTTTCAGTTGATGAAGCAGGTTCTATATCAATATCCATTGCTTGATCACCAGGTGTTTGTGCTGGTTTAGTATCTTCAACTGGTTTTGATTTTTCAACAGAATTGATTTCTTTTGGTTTTGAAACTTCTTGAACCTTTTCTGGTTCATCGATATCCATTTTATCATTTATTGATTCCTCAACCTTTTTAGACTCTTTTGAATCTTTAGATTCTTTGATTGGTACTTGACCATCTTTATTCTCTTCAGTAACCTTTTCAATTATCTTTTCAGCTTTCTGATCATGAACGTCTACTTTATTTTCAATCTTTTCGACCTTCTCCAGTGAATTATCTTTAATTTCTTTTGAATTTTTATGTTGGTCCTTTTCTTTTAAGTTTTCTTGAACAATAGCTTCTTTTTCATCTGCTTCTCGTTCTTTAACTTTAGTTGAATCTTCCCTTTTCAGATCTCGATGAATACTATCTTTAACAGTTGAATCATTCTTCGCAATATTTTGATTTGATGATTTTGTTGATACCAAGTCATTTTCTTTATTTAATTCATTATTTTTCTCCAGTACAGTTTCTAACTTCTTTTCATTCTTTTCAACCTTCTGTTTATCGTTTATATTTTCACTCTTGAACTTTTCGTCTTTCAGAGATTCTCTGCTCTTTTCTTCTCTCAAACCTAATCCACTTGGCGTCCTACTACCACTATAACTATTATTGATATTGGCATTAGCATTATTACTTGTTGAAGTTATCGGGCTTTTTGTCAACGGGCTTTTCGGTGATGAACTTTTAATAACCGGACTTTTATAATCGACTGAATTTCGAACTCTATGGGGGAATAAATCATCTTCCATTTGTCGAGGTCTTGTTGGTGGTATTCGATCTTTTTCAGTAATAGTAGTACTTGAAGTTGATGTACCACCAAAGTGGTGTTCGCTACTAACACTTCGTTGATTATTTATGATTTTATTAGCTGGATTATCCAATTGTCGTTCAATAGAATGTGATCGCCGTCTATTACTATTATTACCAATACTATTAGGCCTTGAATTATTGCTTGTTGAGGGACTAACAGAATTTCTTGAATATCTATCGTTATTCCTAACATAATGCCGGTTAGTTTGATCTCGTTCTCGATCTCTTTCACGATAACTATCATATTGTGTTGAAGGTCGTGGTAAATCTCTATCTCTAATATCACGTTCTCGACTTCTATTAGTAGTTCGCTCCCTACTTCTTGGTCGTGGTATAGGTCGCTCTCTTATTAAATGATCTCGCTCTCGATGTTCACGTTCTCTTTCTCTTCTACTATCCCAATGATCCCAACCATCTCTATTGTTATTATTACTATTATTACCTGAGCTACTTCTCCAACTATTATTATCCCAATCTCCTCTTTCTCGACTTCTTGGTCGCGTTGAATTTGTTCCACTAGGATTTGTTGGTATTATATTACTTGGACGTCTATCTTGTCTTGGTTGAGGAACCCCATATGGAGTTGGAAATTTACGTCGATCACTTCTTTCATTATTTGAAGCTGGCGAAGTATTATTATCCCATCGCTTATCTTCATCTTTATATTCTTTATAAGGAGGTCGAGGTACATGACTATTATGATGATTATTCCATTTTGATGATGAAGATGATGAGTATTTTGGTGATGTTGGAGTAGCAGATGGCAATGCATTAGAACTTCTTCTTGAAGATGATGCTGATGAGCTCATTGAAGGTCGTTCTTGTCCAGCTGGTAAGGATGGTATATTACTATTAGAATGGGGTGGTAAAATTGGTGGTCTATCTTGGTATCTTGGATTATTATAAGAGTTGTCATAACTTCCATGCCGTGAAGAATGTCTCGATGAATATGATGAATAGTAATCGCGTCTGTGTGGAGGTAATGGTGGTGGACTTTTATCTCTCTATTTTTTGTTATGTTAGTTGCGTTTCTTATTTCGAAAAAAAAATTAGTACTTACTTCATTTCCAATATTTCTTCGTCTTTTATATTCAGCAGCTTCTCGCTCTCGTCTGTCTCTATCTTTGTTGCGTTCTTCTGTCCGCCGTGGATCGTAATTTGGCGGCATTTTCATTAGTAAATCATTAATGGATTAATAGTAATAAAAATAAAATAAATAATAAATAAATTAGTGTTTTTTTAAAGATAAATATTTGAATTATTTTCGTGATCTTTTTGTTTGAGTTGATGAATTTTACAAATATAATGTAAAGGTATTTCGATTATTTAGTATTAGTGGTCGATTTGATTAGTTTTCTGGTTGAATATGTTGTTATTCTCTATCTTATGTTATTTCTTAAAAAATTGCAATTTTGTTAGTTTATGTCTTGTTAATTAATTAATAAGAAAAAATAAAATAAAATGCGTGAGTTTGGAGAAAAAAAAAATTCAGTTTTCTTAGCGTTTTTTGTTAAAGAGAAAAAATTTTGTGCGTCTAGAAAATTTAGTGCTGTACAGTTATTGAATTACACTGGATTTGTGATTCGATTCAAAAAAAAAAAAATACAATAGCCGATTTTTAATTTTTTTTGAGATTTTGTTGATGACACTGAATTTTATTCGGTCTTGAACTGGTTGATTGGGAGAATAGAATTTAAAAAAAAAACCTTCAATAATAAAATTCTAAACGCTGGTCGATCAAGCGCACACGAGCTCAAGCACTATTAATAATTTAATTGTTTAACCAACGAGGAGAAAAAAGAATAAAAAAACAAAATTTGTAATGTGATGCGCTCAATAGAGGGAAAAAAAACAAAAAAAAAAAGAAAAAAAAATTGATACATTTGAAATGTGCTACTGGTACTGTAAATATTTAGAAACATTTCAATACCCAAGCGTGTAGAACTAGTTTAAGCACTATATATATGGCACCGAATTAATTATAAATATATACAGCAGCAAGAACTTTTTTTTTTCTATTTTAAAGAACTTCAATCTGAGGTGAATGCAATAAATGCATCTCAAACTTCAATTTTGAGTCGAAATAATGCAGACTTTTTCTTGAAGTTGAATCACAAGTCAGCCAGCCTATATTTGATCCTTTTTGAATAACTATATATAATCAATGCATATGAGAAATTCGAACAATGCTGCATTTAAGAAATTTAAGCAGCAGAAACTATAGTATCTGGATCCTATACTGAAAAATTTTTCATTTCAATGCATAATTGGTCTGGAATTTCAATCAATTCAAGGATGAAATATAATTGAATCAGTGCCATGATTGTGCCATATATATGGCAGTAGCTGCTGGATTAAGTAACACTCATATTTGGCATTTTAAGTCAAGCTACTGTTCGATATTATATTAAAAGTGTGGGCACCTATATGTGATCATTGGAAAGTGTCTGCTGTGGCGATTACCAAACCAATCACATATTACTATTATTCATAATTTAAAAAAAAGGTCTATAAATAGTGAATTGACGTTGAGTTTTTTTATTTCTGGTGATAATCACGATATTCAATAAACGATACACAAAATTAAAGCTTAATATTTTTTAACTGGAGCAACAAGCTAATCTTTTAAAAGAAAAAACCTTCACCATCGAATTATTGGGGAAAGAGCACCTGAGTTGTAATATATAAAAATATGGGTTGTTAGAAGTTTATTGGATTGGCTGTTGCATTATTAAAGTTTTAAGAATCAAAACGCACACAAAAGAATTTGCACTGACAGAGTCAAAAATTTGCAGCCTCTATTATGTCATTAATTTTTATAATTTAAGGTTTTATAGGGCGAGAGTTTTGTGATAAAACTACACCGTGTACAACCTAATTATTATCGGTTCAGGTAACTTACTATGTACTGCAGATTTTTGGCTTCTTATTCCCAGCTTGATTATTTTTTGATTTGGTTCAAGCCTCAATCTTAAAAGCTTAAAACAGATTCATTATAATAAGAGAAAATGCAGAATTCCTAAGATCCTACAATTAAGTCAACAGTTGGTTCTATCCATATCCATTGCAATACAATGATATAATGAATATCCATATGATAGTAATTAATAAAATTTGAAGATCGAAGATTTAACATCCATCTAATCAAGCTTTAAACTTTTAACCCGGTGACTCAAACTCGAAATTTGGTAAGTTTTTTTAGGATCGATCCAGCTCGCACAATATATTATGATCTGGCGCAAACTGTTTCGAAACTGTGATTTGTTAATTCTATAGCTTAAGTTAAACCATGGATGTAAAACCAGCCAATTTTTTCTGAGACATCTGTACAGTATGCTTTAACAATTGATTAATAAATCCTGATTTTCTCTATATACAGTTTGTAGTTCTACTTGGTGAACTTGTCATTTCGCTCAAACATATTTCGGACTATAGAATTCGAGGAATGGTTTTAGAATCTGAATCCTTTCAAAATCTGAATTTTCAAGTCTTTTGCATCATTTCTGAGCCTATGCCATTATCCATAGTTGACACTTTTCCAACCCTGTTGGGCTAGTCTACATTGAATTTTAGCTTCTAATATTCCTGGATAAGAAGAGGAAGCTAAAATTTCCGTTGGCTCATAGTTGCAAGCCTGGTCCACATATTTCTATAGGACCAAGGAATCCAGCAGGGTACAGCACTATAGTATATCACAATTTTATTTCATCATATAAAATCCACAATATATGATGGCTGGCTGGTATCATTATTACCAGCTGCATGCTTTAAATTGCCCCTTTAAATTTGAAATTATGCATAAACGCAATCTATAAATTTAAAGTACACATTTATATCTGCTGCTCAAGCTGTCAGTTTTCCAACTATTATAACTATACTATAGGTTTTAATTGTTGTAATATTCTCAGTGTCCTATGGATCCATGGTACTTCTATATATATCCATATATATATAGGGTGTATTAGATTGCTTCTAGGCTGGTTGCCAATCAATCAACTAAATTTTCACACGCTGCTTTTTGCACCGATTTTACAATCCAATAACAATATATGCAGAGCAATAATTATTCATCCTGGCTACCACATTAAAGCCACCAGTTCTATTATTAAACCTATAGATTCTGAAATTCAATAAATTTCAGGTGACTGCTCTCAGATTCTCCGAATTCTGGATTACTATTGGCTTAAGAATAACAATACGAATACGAATGCAATGGCACCCGCGGATACCTTAACTACCTCCTTGGTATCGTCAAATTCTGTTTTAAAATAGATGATGTGTATCTTATAGCTAGCTCAAATCAAATTTTATTGCCATGAATGATTGCCATTTTTATAACTATATATAGCTATTTAAAAGCTATAATCTATCCATGGTGCACAAATTCATATTTTTATCATTGTAAATAGCAAAATTTTAAATAAAAATGAATTATTCTGAGGACGTGACAATTATAATGAATTTGTTGGTAACTGGCTGAGTAAAAAGTTGAAATGCAATACATATAGCTATAGTAGATCTTTGCTAATTTAGTTAATGTTGCATTAATTTACCTTATCAAATGTTATGCTGCTGCTGCAAACAATTTTTTAATTTGCTGGTTCCCTTCAATTAATTACCACTTTTCCTGAATATCTTTTTTACGGTATTATGCATGAACTAATAGGTTGTTTAATTATGGACAAATTTAAATATATCGAAAGTGTGTCAGGCATCGATCCATATGGAGAGGTAATTTTTTTAAAACTTACATGTACTGTAAGATCACACCTTTATTGGACTAAACCCCCAGCTATAAAATAGTACGGCGGTGGTATTCAGCTGTATAGGTTTTACCAGGATATTAATGATTTTAATCTGTAGCAAGATGCTAAGATCACGATATCTATTGTTCAATATTGAAAAGACGTGTACATCCATGTACTAGAATTTTAGGATCCAACGGTATCCATCCATGTTTAAATTGCTGATCCTAGAATTCTGATCAGCGATAAGGCTAAAATTTGAGGAGTACAGTGGTAAAGTTGGTATAGCGAGGCTTGAAGCTGAAAATGCATAAAATACTATGCAGAGTTGAACAAGTAATTAATTGGCTAAGCTCTTAAAACACCATCCATCATCTATCCATCCTAAATCATTTAAACTACATATAGTTTCCACTTTAACTGTCAAGGATGCTTAATTTAAGCGCACGATCTGGTAATAGCAGCTCATAACCAGTTGCTCACTGTAGAGTACCGACAATTTATCCATTCATCTCCACTACTTAAAAATCACTGCAAATATCAATGAAGGTACAAATCTATAGATTATAATGAAAAAAATACACTACAGACACTAGTACAAACATGTCTATCATCATGTATTGCAATAATATAGTAATCTATAAAACTACTATAATACACTTACTTGAAGCAAAATTTTATAAACAATCATTCCAAAATTCAACTTCCATCTTCGAAGCCATACAGAAAATATCCACCAATTCTTCTAATCTTGAGGTAGAAACTTTCATAACATGACGCTCAATTAAAGCTCTACCCGTATCAACAGCCTGTCTATAATCCTCAGCAACATAATTCTCAACCCATTTATAATATGGATTATTCTCTTTAACAGAGTTTGGATCAGCTTGTAAATTTTCAGCTGCCTTTAAATAACCAAATAAACAAGGTGATAAAGCCAATTGTAAAGCAAACCAATCTTGTTGATTACCAACGTCCAAAATATATCTTGAATAAGCAATACAACACTGAGATTCTGGGGTATTTTCAATATCTTCTAAACTTAGACCAAACTGATTACAATAATCTAAATGTAGATTCAATTCATGTTTAATATGTTGAACGATTCTTGCTGATGCATTAATATCATCCAGATCATGTGCTTTAAACCCAGCCAAAGAATGAGCTCTTGAATAATGTCTTAAATAATGATAATCTTGAGTTAAAAATTTCTTAAATCTTGGTAATTCAACTTCATTTCTTGCAATTTGTTTGGTATAAGGATGATTAGTATATTGTTCCCAAACTGGAACAATTTTTGGATGCTTTAATAACCAATCAATAAATCTACCTTCAGTAAATGGTCGAATATCCAGCGAATGTAAATGATTTAATGGTCCATAACCTGAACCAAATCCTGGAGCTGATTTAATACCACCATGAACATATTCAATAGCTAATTCAACTGCTTTTTTTAATTCATAATTTTTGGCCAAATTTGATGCAATTGCTGATGATAAAGTACAACCAGTACCATGAGTATTTTCAGTTTTCAAAACAGGATGTTGATAAACAGTAACTTCAGTACCATCATATAAAATATCAACAGCAGTTTCATGAACGTTAGCTTCAACTTTTAAATCTTTATTAAAAAAACAATGGCCACCTTTTAATAATACAGCTTTACAACCTAGTGAATAAACATATTTTGCCATTTCAATTAAATCATCAACATTATTAATTTCAAATTTTTTATTGATATCTTTTACTTTAATTAAATCAAGTGCTTCATCAAAATTTGGTGTTAATAAATCAGCAATTGGTAATAATTTTTCAATATAAATTTGAGTAGCATCAGTATCAATTAATTTACTACCAGAAGTTGCAATTAATACTGGATCAACAACAATCCATTTTGGTTTTAATTGAGTTAACTTTGATGAAACTACTTTAATTGTATCAGCAGAAGTTAACATTCCAGTTTTAACAGCATCAACACCCATGTCTTCAAAAACAGCATCTAAACAACTTTCAACCATATCACTATCAATTGGTACAATTTTTTTAACACCTTTAGTATTTTGAGCTGTTAACCCAGTAATACAAGTCATACCATAACATCCATTAGCAGTGAAAGTTTTTAAATCTGCTTCAATGCCGGCACCACCACTGCTATCAGATCCTGCAATTGTTAATACTTTTGGTAAACTCATGCTTTATTCTTGCAATATTTTTTTGTATTGTTCTATATGTTGGCCTCTCTTGGAATTAATTGGGGTAGACCAAAGTATTTATATTACGAATGGTTGATGATTTAATAACTTTGTTGAGTGTGTTTATTTATCAGATCAAATAAATTTTTCCATTGATATCCGAATAATCTGACCACTAATAGCCAGTTGCGCTTTAATAGCCAAACCCAAGTAGGATAGTGCGGCATCGCTTATCACCATTAATACAAAAAAACGTAAAATTCTTTGAAAATAATATTTTAAGGGTCCGACCTCCGACGTTCAACATTCAATGCTCAAGCTTGATTTAATGGCTGTTCAAGTGTTAATTTATTATTTACAGTACATGGATATGATTACTTTTTTAGGCGATTAAGTTTCAATATTAACAGCAATTTACAGTTATAATGCTCGGTAGAGCGATATCGCTGAAATTCTAGTCTGAAATCCGTTCACTTATGTAAGCTTTATCGTCGGTCATTTTCCCTAAAACAGTAATTTACCTATCTGCACTTACTCACCAGAAATCCCCAGCTTCTATAGACTCTAATCTTTGGAACCAGGTTCAAGGGTCGAGGTGAAATTTTTTGACAAATCAACACCATCGATTAATAATAAATATAATCAATAGAATAACAAAAAAAAAAATTAAGAATGAGTGCAGCTGTATTAACAAATGCAACACGATCAGGCATTTCATCAATTGTTGGTGCATTAGCATGTCAAAATAACCCGTATTTAAAAACTTTAAAAACTAAAGTTGTTGCTTGTGAAAAAGGTAAAACAGGCTATGAAGTAGAATTACAAGATACTGTATTATTTCCTGAAGGTGGCGGTCAACCATATGATACTGGGTCATTAAAATATGGTGATAAACAAATTATTGTATCAAATGTTCAACGAGATGGATTAACGGCAGTTCATTTAGTTGATGAACCAATAGAAAAAGATACAGAAGTTGAAATTATTGTTGATTGGAATAGAAGATTTGATCATATGCAACAACATACTGGTCAACATCTGTTAAGTGCCATCCTAGATAAAAGAAATGTCGAAACTTTAGGATGGAATATGGGTACCAAGTTTAATTATATTGAATTACCAAGAAAATTAACTGAAACTGAAATTTCAGAAGTTCAACAAGAAGTTATTAATACAATTCGACAAGCTATCGATATTACTGTTGAACATAATAATGATGCCGATCATAAAGCTCCAGAAGATTATGATACTGAAAAAGGTGTTATTAGAGTTATTAATATTGGAGAATTAGATAGTAACCCATGTTGCGGTACTCATTTAAAATCTACTGCGGAAATTGGTTCATTAGCATTATTACATAGTACTCCAATTAGAGGCACAAATTCAAGATTATGGTTTATGGCAGGTGATAGAGTTACAAGATTTTCAGCAGAAGCGAATGATTTATTAAGAAAAGTCGGTGCTGAAATTTCATCACAATGGGATGGTGTATTCGAAAAATCAAAAGAGTTAAATCAAAAATTAAAAGAATCTAATCAAAGAGAACGATTTTGGTCTCAACAAGTTGCTAAATTAGAAGCGGAAAAACTAAAATCTGAAATTATCAATAAAAAGTTTGGTGTATTGTATAAACCAGATTGTGGTAGTGATTATTTAAGATCTGTTGAAAAAGAATTGGGGAAATTAAAACCTGGTGAAGGTAGTTATGTTTTATTTACTGGTAAATATAAGGAAACTGGGGCTATTGTTGTTGCTGGGGATAAATTAGATGATTGTGTCAATACTATTAAAGAAGTTGTTCCAGATATTAAAGGTGGTGGTAAAGGGAAATATATGGGTAAAGTTGTCGCATGGGAAAAAGGCCAACCTGATGTTTTGTTGGATTCTTTACAAAAATTATCATTAGATTAGCCATTGTAAGTGCATTAGATATTATTTAAGAAGTTTTTTTTATTATTTAGAACCTATTTTTCTAGTTTTGTATGAATTTTTTAAAAACTTCTGTGATGAGAAATGAGCCGCATCGGCGGATTATTTAAATATATGTTTATTTGGCAAAGTCAATAGTATCCGGATACAATATATTAATATGTACAAGCCTGCATAATTTTTTTTACAACTTGTACATAATCAACTACTATCTATTGAATTTAGGCTAGCTAACAGTTAGTTACAACTGTTCATAAAAACTTTTATTTCTTATATACTTTGTTTGATACATATGAGAGCATGTGTACAATATTGTAAAAGGACAATTTAGTTTCATCGAGACCTAAAATTGACCCCATTTATGATAAATATCTTATTTAATGTAATATAAGTCTTGGGTACTAAAAAAATGCCCCTAATTTGAAACGTTTCCATTGAACCTTGGTTCACACTATATATATATGCTTAAACAATCGAATAATTAAATGGGTATATAATAAAAAAAGTAGATGTATTATAAAAAACTAGAAAGAATAAATAAATAATTGATAATATAAAAAAAAAATAATAAATACAGAGCCCACTTCTTTCGATATCCGCCACACTCATATATAGCCCTCCTTTCAACTAAATTAATCCTTTAATTCTCCATCTCCATCTCAATTTATGCCTCAAACTATTATACCACTGCTTATGGATCAATACAAAATATGGCTCATCATCTTCACCCAAGTCGCTACTACATTCACTACCACTGCTACTACTACTTTCCCTTGCATGACTAACATTTGTCAATTTAATAATCGAAGAAGCAAAAATAGGAGTATTATGAGCACAATAATTGCACAAAAAATCCGTATATTGTTCAGCAACTGGATTATTAATAACCAAATTTTTTGAGCAATTACCACATGTTCTTCTTATGTAATTTCGGTTCGTTATATTAATTGCTTGTTTCTCTAGGCTATCAATTGGTTTAATGTAATCATCTATAATTCTAATAGATTCAGCTGATTGAATACTACCTTGGCTTAATCTTGGAAAACTTGTTAATTCATCATGATTCAATAAATCTAATTTAGAACTTCTACTTCGAACTCTTCTTAATTGTTTATTATAAGGTTGTTTTTTGTTGATTACATCGCAGGAATATTTGTTGGTTAAGATTCTTTGCTGTCTTGTTGATTGTGATGATGATGAGATTGTTTGGTTGTTACGAGGTGGTGGGAACTTGAAATCCATACTCATCTTCCTTCTTCATCTATCTCTCTCTATCTATCTCAGATATATGCCCAAATAATCGTAAATTATTTTTGTTGTATAGTTTGTGTACTTGGTTTTTAATGTTTCGTATACTATAGTTATCGAGTGGTGAAATGAGATTGGTAGTAACTGAAATTGAGGATATTCGATCATTTACACATATATGCCTATTCTCAACATCCGCCTGAGTCTCAACCCTGTTTACATTTCGACTCCTTAATTTTTTTGTTTATATCAGGGTCATCGGCTGCTTCATCGCCTATTAAAATTTTTCCCGTCCCTCACACGTCAAAATCGTTGGACCCGCTCTCTTCTGCGTAAACATTAGGGTAAATATTGTGGGGTGAAATTTAAACACTGGTTCAACAGTTTTTTCTTTTTAATGCAGTGTAGAATCATAGTGTTTTGAACTGTGAAGCATAACTCGGATGATTATTTTGTTTACTTGCCGTTTTGATTAAACTGTTGTCAGTGTACACAACTATTGGGAGTGTATACTGTAAGGATATTCAGTATAATAAAAAGCCGTTAAGGACCACTTCATCCATATTGATCAGTGATACTTTCGAATCTAAAAAGAATTGATGTATATAATTGTATACCATAGAATTAATAGTAATAGCAGTAATAATATTAATAAAGATAGTAGTCGGAGTAGTAGTAGTAGTAGTAGTAGTAGTAGTAGTAGTAGCAGTGAAGCGATCGAACCAAGTGTTTACTGTACATGATAGCTGATAGGTCGACCGTTGCTATCGATGCAGCAGCCCTGCTGTGACTGCTCTAACACGACATATCATAAAAATTAACAAGGAAACTCTACTTGAAGTTTTTTGACATATCGAACTGATTGATCATATTATAGGATTTGCACCGATATATTGAAATAATAAACTGTCTAGTTAAATTTATAACTATAGATTAATTAGATAGTTATTCTGAAGGTATTATGAAAGAAAGTTGCGAAGCAGATTAGCATTGATCAAATGCGATTATATGTATACTTAATTGATGATTTTATAACAGCTTAAATTTATATAGAAGTTTAGTACTTGCTTATATAGATAGAAAGTGTTCCAACGTTGTACAGCAAGAGCTTTTAAAGGGACTAATTATGAATTAATAATTATGTAACAAAAAATTTCTAATTATAACTAAAAAATCAACATCTCAGTTACCTGTTTAATAAACCTACTAAGTATTCTATATATAGTCATTACTAAACATTGATAATTATAATATCATATAACCATAGTATACTGCAACTTGAATTACATATCATGTAACGTTTGGTTTAGTGAAATCTCACAAATGAGGTGACAAATATCGATATGAACCAAAAGACGAAGACTCTGCTTATTCTGTAATCAAACTAGACACCATGATATATATGTTTGAGTGATATAATTGATAAAAAAGAGCTAGCTTATGAACAATCTCGACATATGCAACATCATTTTACTAGCTATTACCTTGAAATGATATATATAGCCTGGAGATTTGAATATATTATTAATTAGATTTCACATAGCTATCTATGGATCCAAATCACCTTTTGATACCGTTATGGGCTTTCACCGTTCTAAATACTATCTTATGTACCTATTTCAAAGAAATCTTGATAATTACTGCACTATAATTTGTATAAAAGACATTACCAAATATAATTTGAGTATTGTTCAATGCAAAAGTTAAAATTCATGAATATTCTAAGGCTGAATTAAAGGACAGCCATAGTTCAGATACAAAATTGCAAATTAGTTTAAAAAACATATATTTAAGGCAGATGATGGATCTATTACCTAAGTGATGTAACACTTGATGCCCTCATGTGAGCTCAATTAATAATGTAACCTGGTACAATATTCAATCATAATCACTTCAAGAAACCCAATCATTTGGGATTCGAAATTGCTAGACTGTGGGAATTAGACTGCCATGATAGTTCAATTCGTTATATGCGGTGACATTGGTAGTAGCATACTTATAATAGTGCGACTGTTTTAATTTTCACTAAACCAATATATATATATATATCTCAAAACGAAATTTTATCCCACAAGTATGCATATATTAAACTCATTATCATTGAAAGCTCGATCGGTGTTAAGCTTTCAGTTTGATCATTAAATGGTGTATTAGTAGCAGAATACTACCATATTGAACCTGACTACTGAGTGATATTCCTTTAGATAACCTGTAAAACAAGCACATTCTCTAGCATTAGAGAGAAAGGGCAGCTTAATATTAAATCTTAAGTAAACCAGAACATGATACAGTTTAGTGAATGTAAAGTATCAAATATTTCAAGGGGGAGTGTTAAGATTCCTAAAAATGATCATCTTAAGCGTTATTAAAAGCTAAAACACACACTATATTACTCTGTAGTAAATACTTCTGGTAGAACACAACGACGCGTCTTCAACGGTGAATTTTGAATCTCCCGATCTCCGATGGAAAAAAAAAAAAAATGTCTTCGATTTTTTGTTGTGTTCTTATTATTTATTTTTTTTTTTTCTCCTTTATATAACAAACTATAGTAACCCATTCACAACATTCAACTAACTTTCTCCTCAATACCTTTATACATAATAGCATAGGAGGATAAAGGGCTGAAGAACTAATATGACGGTGAATGGAGTACCTGCTGGGACTATGACTAAAGCAGTCAACGAAGCATGGGAATATATAGTTAATAAACGACGATATGATCATAACAATCCAAGGCATAATTCCATCGATTTGGAACAATGTGTGCAAGTTCTTGATAAATCTGCGGAATTAATTCAGATCGATTGTAAGGAGATATTATCGGTAGAGGATAGGGAAAGGTTTAAAGAATTGGTAAGAGAAAATAGTGGTAAGATTGGGACTATTGATCGAGATGAATTTGAAATATTTTTTCAAAATATAACTGGTAAAGAATTGAATAGCAGGATTATTGAACCTAATTCTAATAGCAATAACATGCCATTGATAGATTTTGACGATGATAGAGAAAATGATGATAACATTTTGGGAGAAATTTCGGATAACTTTGATTTAGAAGAATTAAGTAAGATTAAACCTTGTAATACTAGTACACCTATGAAACCAAGCATTAAAAGTAATGGGAATTACAATTTCAAATTTCCAAAAGAACAAAAAGAAGAGATTATAAAACGATCACCAAAAGATGTTAATACAATAAATGAACAAGAAACTTTGATAAAGCAATATGAATCTCAATTAGAATATCTTCAAAAAGAACAAAAACGATTAGGAAATGAATTAAAAAATGCTAATAATAAAGTACGCGATTTAAAACTTACAGATTCACAAAAGGATTCTCATATTAAAAAAATAGAAGATGAATTATTAAATACAAAAAATTCATTGAAAGATTTGAAACCTAAACCTCCAACTATAGTATATAAAGAATCAAAAGAACAACAAGAGGCTATATTAACTCTGAGAAAAAAATTACAAGAATTAGAAACTGAAAAAGAACAAATTATCAAAGATACTAAAGAAATGTCGAATCATTATGCATCAACTCAAGGTAAACAGTCAATTGATATCAAGAAACTAACAATGTTAGTAACGGAACAAAATAGATTATTAGCATTAACCGAACGAAACAGAATGTTATCAAAACAAGATCATGTATCTCCGACTGTTGATAATCTTTTGAACCAAATCATTGAATATTTCAATTCAGTAGATAATCGAATTTTACTAATATGGGCTTCATTAATACTCATAGCTATACTAATACTAACCATGTCATCTAATACTACTAACCCTTGGTGGTATCAATCAGTAGTTCATACCCCTGCATCAAGACTCAATTCTTGGGTCAAACCACCACCAATTCATTAATAATTTAAAGAGAAATCTACACATATTTATAATTCATGTATACATAATTTTATTATTTTTCTATTCAAATTATATATATTATTAAGGGGGGGTTAGTAACTTTTCTATATAAATATTTTTTTTTTTTTTCTAAACTAATTTACAATAATCTTGATCATCATCTTCACCATAAATATATTCCAAGCAATCTCTAAACAATTGTCTTGACCATTCCATTTCTAAATACCATTCTGCTTCTTTCATTCGAGTTTCAAAAATTTCACAACCTTCAATTAATGGAGGCTTATTTAATTTGGTCCGTTTCTTTTTAAATAATACGATTGGTGTCATGTTTGTAATTTGGACACATCCTCTTAATTCTAATACACTAATATCAAATATATATCCCAAAACTTCAGGTATACTATTATTAGTTATCAATGAACAATTATTTAATGATAATCTTTCTAATTTTCTTCCTCTTCTTAATGCTAATTCCCAAATAGTTCGATCATCAATTGAACAACCTGCAACACCCAGAGTATTAATATTACATCTTCTAATAATATGTTTAATACTTTTATGAGTAATTAATTCACCATTGTTTGTTCTACCAACATTTAACATTTTTAATCTTTTACAATATTTTGCAATTGATCTTAAACCTTTATCAGTAACATTATCACAAGCTCTTAAATCTAAAATTTCCAACTGTGGAACATTTTCACTAATTAGTCTAACAACTTTATCATCAATTTTATTACAACCCGGTAATACAATTTTTGTTAATTTCCCACCTTGTAATAATTGTTTTGTTGGTTTTATATTATTACATGTATAAAATTCTAACCATTGTAGGTTACCACCACATTTATTTCCTAAATAATCAATATCATATTGTTCAACTCCGTTAATTTTATGAAGTACTAATAATTTTGACTTGATATTTCTAATTAATCCATTTTCAACGAATTTTTGCCAATTTAATGAACTTTTAAAATGTAATTTAGTAAATAAAATATTTGATGCAATTTCATACCATTGTGTATTAACCAATAATACATTATATAACCCACCTGTTGTATTTTTATTATTTAGTGAATGATTAGATTGTGAAAGTTTTAATTTTTGTGCTTGTTTCCATGCTTGTCTTGCGTTTGGGGTATCTCCATATAATAACAATGCATGTCTTAAAGACATTGGAGTTCTTCTTTTTGGCGCTTGTTCATGTGGCACTTGATTCTCATCATCTAAAAATTTGAATATAATTGTTAATATTTCAGGTATCTGTAAAGCTCGATGACATTGCTGTGTTTTAATTGGTTCTATTATACATAACTCATTCATTTTATCTTCATTAATTGTATCAATATTGTTAATATTCGAAAACGATACTTCTCTTTCATGTGCACTAAAATATAATTCTTCATCATCACTTGAATATGTTTGATCTAGTATACATTCATCATTGGTATTATTATTAACCAAATCATCAGTAGCACTCCTTGATGAATTATGGTTTTTTATAAACTTGAAGAATGGGACTTTAAAATTGAATTTTCGTTTTGATGGTGATGAGGTTGTTGCTGTTGGTGTATTAACGATGCTTGTACTCCTACTATGATTTGTAGATCCAGATCTATTACTTGGTTTATTAGTGGATAATGAATGTTTTTGCTTATTAGATTCAGAGCATAATGAAGTTGGAACTGAAACACTACGTCTGATGATTCGATTTTTAGTTCCCATGTAGTTGCTGGTTGATGTCGTTAGTTTACTTGCTGTCATTTTTTTTTGCTCACTCAACTCTATTTTAATTGATTGATGAATATCTTGTCGTCAGTCTTTTTCAGTATTCAAAAATTTTGATAATTAGATCTACTATTAATACTTTTTAATTGAATTTTTTTTGAATGTTCTCTTGTTGTAGTGTGGCACCCTTTGTCTACTCTTAATACTGTGCAGTTTTAAATGCTCCCTTTGTCTAATGATCTACCACTAGTTAAAAAGTCAATTCTCAATAACAGGTATACTCAAATCAACCTAGACTAGTAAAGTGATATCTTCTAACAAATCAAACTCTTTGATGGAAAAAAAATTAACAAACTAAAATCTTAAAGATTTATTTTTCTAAAAATTTTAGTTCCAAGCTTTTAAAATAATAAAATAACTTTCTGTACTGAATCACCGTTTTTTACCATAAAAAATTCATCCAACCACTTTAATAATCTTTTTAACAAATACTCCACTTTCTAATACTTTAATACTTTAAAGAACCCAGCTGATTTAACCCAAATTATAAAAAACTTTAGAATATAAAAACAATCCAAGATACTGTTGTAATCGAAATGAAAAGAAGTTAGAAAAAAACAGTTAATAAAATTAATATTGATACTTTGAAATCAATTATCAATATATTATGAGGTTGTGGAGTTCTTTTTGTTCTTTTTGATGGTTAGTAAAAAATGGCTGGTGCGTCGCTGGTTGGTTGATGCATATACCTCCAATGCATACACTCACAATTTTTTTTTTTTTTTTTTACCCTTCAATAAAGTGAGATGCCAGTGTCAAAAGTCGTTAGATGCAACTGTAATAATATATTACTTTTGCAGGGTGCGTCGTAATAAAAAGTGGTTCAAACAAATTTTTGATGAGTTGAAACGGCTGTATGACTTTATTATTCTATATTGGTAGTGACTTTTTTAGACCTATAAGTATAAAATGCTTTGTTGGTTATAACTATTATAACTATAGTACACTATCGCATATAATCAATTGTACAACCACCCGTTATGTATGATTGATCCTCTTGTCTTTGGAAACAAAACTATGAGAGGTAACCGATTCGTTTAATTATAATTCTTCAATTCTTTTTTTAAGTCTCTTTATTTCCAGTGTATAAATTATCAAATCGGGTCTTCAATGTAAACAAGCCTTTTCAAATATAGTATGACGAATCGAACCTTTAGTATTACTCTTTTTCAATTCGAATTTGATAAATGAATTAAAGAAAAAAAGGTAGAGAAAGAAAAACAGAACAAAAAAAATTAAAAAGGCTGGTCAATTAATTTTCCTCAGTTAAAATGAAATTTCATCCATCATTCAATTATTAGTGCCAAAAAAAAAAAAAAAATTAAAAAAATTTAAATATACACTGTGTCTGCTGAGCACATAGAACGAACGTCGTGATGATGAGAAAAAGAAATTGTGTTGTAAAATTTTAAAGAAAAAAGCGTGAATGTCTGAGATTCCAATAAAGCTTAACCTACAGTTCAGCCCCCCTTTTTTTACTAACGGTATAAAACTTTTGTGGTGGGTTCACATTAGTAGTGCTTGAATTTTGAGTTTTGTAGGTGGTTGCGGCGCGCGGATCATCAAAAAAATTAAACTCCTTCGGTGGGTGATCGATCCTCATCTGAGTTTTAGCAAGATCGCGATGGCGGATCAGGATTTACAAGCATAGGAGAAAAGGAGTGTTCAAGCATGGGTAAGCTCAATTGTAATGATACAACTTAAAACATCCAATTGTACAAACTGTAGAATCTTTATATATAGTGCGTATAAAATGATTCGATAAAGCTTTCTTTGAGAGATCTGTGAGATCCATCCGCACTGTGTGTAAAAGTTGAATAAGCGAGGTCCAGCCGCACGGGTTGGTCAATTGAAGTCCACCTCCTAGCTATAGCTATAATAACAGATTGTACAAATGATGTTATTTTCTAGTCTTTCTTTGTTTAAACTTTTGTTCAAACTACTCGAGAGGTTTAACATCATACAAGTAAATAAGAAGCAACGACTATAGTTAATGGATTGTATAGTTGTGTTTAATAGGTTGGCGATTTGAATTGTATTGTGACTGAAATTGGAGTATTATTTAGAGGTTTGAATCATAGGTCTACTGGGGATACTTTTCAGCTGGGTTCATATTTGTATAATCTAAGATGTAAAAGCGCACGATCGATTGTTTGATTGAAATCATAATCATTTGATGTTAAATTTGTTGTTACTATAGTTATAATGTGGCTACTAAGTTTAAAAATATCCATTTCGGAACGCAGCTGGTGATCGTGTAGATAATATACTTGTTTACGAGGGAGAAAGTTATAATTAAGCTCAGTATAGACTATGGATCGGTTAAGTAGCCAGATCATGCAATGTTTTGTGTAATGCAGATGTTATCGTTTACCTAAATTGAGATATAACCAAAATTAAGCCAGATAATGATAGTGTGTCCAATTGAGGTACTATTGGTAATTAATTGCAATAAATAATTGGTGACGCTACCAGCAAGATTGAAGCAGGCTAAGGGATATCGTGTTAAGAAGATACTTCTTTGAACCAAATACTGAGCCTATATTATTAATTGATATATATATGAACCACTAAATTAACTTTGAGAATATGTTATAATAAATCAAGGAACTTACCTCTACTAAAATATCTGCAATATAGTAGTGTCATTTCCAGCCTAGGTGGATTTTATTTATAGCTAGATCAATCGATCACATTTTTTAAATAATTCAAAGCAATCGGGTAATTTATATAAAATCTGATCATACCTTTATGAGATGAATCCATAAGGGAATACCGACTCGAGGAACCAAAGAAACTACCATAAAATGAACTTTTCAAGCAATTAATTTGCAAATATTGACTTAAGAGTTTTAATCAAACATATATCTCATGGTCCGCTCCAAATAAAACAAGCATGATCTCAATAAATTTCAAATCATTAGGATTATTTAATCTGGAAATTTGTTTCTTTATTTGTTTTATAATCACTCAAAATATCATTAGATTTAAGGAGAACTTTAAAAACTAAATGCTAAGAAATTGAAGATTCTACTGGATGCTCAAAGCTACAAGGAACAAGATTATATGTACATTGTAAAGTCTAATTGTATTGTGATACTGGACCTTTGATTATTTTTAAGTCTAACATAGGTTTAGTTAATATGTCAAGGCTGGGCTCTTATGGCAATATTTTTTGTATTTTTGGTTCAACCCAGCGTTACTAGAATGTGAAAATTTGCGAAGCTAGCTTGAAATACTTCCAATAATTACTTAAGGACAAATTATAGTATACGTACTAACGAGAATATATAAAAAGAATTAACGCTTTTTCCAAGTATATATGATGGCTGCAAAAGCTTGGTGTCAGTCACTATAGTAATTTAATAAACTATAGCTTTTGGTGAGGACATAATTAATTAACAGGATCTAAATCAATCAACAACTACTGGTAGAATTATCATACAATACAACTAATCATCTAAATTAATCATAGTATAGGCCTGAGAAGAGCAGATCATGCATTAACGAGTAATAGCACCTATCTTAAATACACTGATGATTACAAAAAGATGTCTGCTAGATATTAAACTAACCTTGCGGTCGTACCATTTGAAAAACGCCTAATAAACAGAATCTAGACATCTATCAACTATCTTTTTCGGTATATATAGTATGCTTATTTTATTTTTGCTAATCATTCGAGTTACCATGTATACAGTCAAAAGTGTATTAGTAGTTATTTAACTAACCTAGACCTTTAATTAGTTCTATAGATAGGTTTTTCAGTTAATTATCAGTTGCTACAGTTATGATAGTTGTAATCTTGCTTGTAACATTCAAATAATCGTACAATCTGATCTAGCAATTCAGTTAATCATGACTACAGGTTGCCGATTTGAATTGTTATTAAGTTTGTAAAATTTAAATAGCTAATTAACTTGAATCGAGGTTCATTATAGGACTAGTTGGTATTACTCTTTAAACTCCACTATTTAATTTTGAGTCTTACCTATAGTTATAATAATAGAAAGAGCTTTATTTTTTACTACATCTAGTGGCAGGATCAGTCTATCACATATATAGTACCATATGGTACACTCATCAATCCTAAGTCATCATGCATGCATCCGTCATCGAAATTTTTGAGCCCATTTTTGATTGGAAGTCACTATAGAGTTATTATTAAATACCCCGATTTGAATTTCAGTATAATACCAGGCCACTTTCTCAGCCTTAACTTGTAAGAAATTTGGCTGTATATCTAGGTGGATAAGTATCTATTGTTACTGAGAATTTCTAAAATCAGAAACCGTCAATCAATTGTATATGTTACAAAAGGCCTTTTAAAAAGTTATCTATAGTAGGTCCGTAATTAAGCTATAGCACAACGTATTGTAGATTCCATGGATCTCGATCGCTCGAGCTAGCTAATCTAACGTTGATGCATTAAAGCGGCTTAGTTACAATTAATGCGTGTCTCCCCCTTTTTTTTTACGTCGATCGATCGTCTGGCGATCACTTTTAAAAAAAAATTTTTTTTTTTTTCAACATGTATATATATAGTTTTCTTGCCTCCTGAGTATTGACAATATGTAAGCTTCAACATTTCAATTAACCTTTCTGAATAGGTTGCTAAACTTTGAGGTTTTATGAAAGGAGGCACTTGTAGCTGCTAATGTTATGCTCGAGATATGTTGTTCACTACTGTTAATTTGTTCTATTATTACGATATCACTTATAAAAAAAAAAAGTTCGAGTAACTGTTATGGGAAAGTGTACAAAGCGCACTGGCCAATCAGTTTGTAACTTTATTTGATGAAAGAAAAATCCTTGTAACAGCCTTAAAACAGTAGCTATAGAAGCCACTGCAATGTAGGCACCTTTGAATAATGCAATGGCGCATATTTAAGTGTCATGGTTTGACACAAATTCAGAGACTTTGTTTAATTGAATTCTCTCCAAATCTTGAATTTTAGATTTTAAACTCATTTAGTCGCCCGACAAAGGCTTGAAGTGGTATCAAAACTGAGCTGTGCCACATTGAAAGCTGCAAATTATGGTACATTATTGGTAAATTTTAATCGTGAGTGACAAAAATTATTTTCTCGAACCCCTGAATGGACGAAGGCCGGCCAATCTGTGGGAGTTTCAAAACAGTATAGAACTGATATATTAAATCTATATACAAAATCTCTGAGCAATAGAGCTTGATTAGCCTCAAGTAGTTTCAAATATTATATATCGTAAAAGTAAAAAAAGTCTGTCTGGAGAATTTGTTCAATACAAACTTTTTGATAATTTACTTTAAATTATCATGATTGCAAGATATTTTCTGGTGAGATGGATTACTATACTTTATTAGTTACTAGATAATGTTTTAGTATGGATCAGTAACATTATTTGGTTATTAATTTAATCCGTACAAAACACAAAACCATAAGCTGTTTTGAAGCCAGCTGGATTACCAACTAGGGCTCTATAATAATGGATATACATGTGCAGTACTGGTATTAGTAGATACTTGAATACTTTCTAAACAAGAACGAACGATCGTACTCAAATCGCCTTAGATTTTAAATTCTACAGCTAGTACTTGTAAATTTGGTGACCAAAATGAAAATTGAAATAGGATTTTAAATACTTTAAAAAATATATATTATACATAAAGCATGTACATAAACACATCTAAAATCATGGACTAAATAAATAATACAAAAAAGAACCAGTATCAACAAAAAATAGTCTACTTCTTCATAGTTCTTTGTTTTTCCCCACTTTGAATCAATTTTTCATCAATATGCATTCCTTTTCTTCTTCTAATTTGAGTAACATAATTTAGAGCCAAGTTTTCTTTATCAGCAAATTCCCCCAATTCTTCCAATTCTTCTTCTGTAGTTGGAACCCACCAAGGATCTTGATCTAAAATTTCAAATCCTGAAAACACTAATTGAGGATTAGCACTACCACTTGTTCTTTTTCTCATTTCGGCACTGAAACCAAATGCTTCAGCAACTGGGATACTAGCAGTAACAGTATAAAAATGTGATCCTTCTCTCATTTCTTCATTTAAAATTTTACCTCTTCTTTTAGTAACGACAGCATAAACTTTGCCTAATGCTTCACTTGGAGCTTGAATATCACATAAATATTGTGCTAACATGATTCTTGGTGACCAATGTTTAATACCTCTATTAATTGCATCCCGAATTTGGGTATATAATCTTCCACTACTACTTGAACTATCATTATCAAATTCTTCAGCTTTAATTAATGCACATCCAATACCTTCTAAAGGCTCATTCATTAAATACCCCTTTTGTACAGCCATTTGAAACCCAGTTAGAATATTTTCTTCATATGATGTTTTAGTTTGTGAAGTTTCAATATTAAATACTCGTTTACTAATTTTATCAACTCCATCAAATAAAATATTTGGACCGATTTTTTTAGGTCCAAATGTTACAATTGATGATGATTTATATTCTTGTAATGATTCATCTAATTGATTCTTTAATTCTAATAATTTGTTTTCATCCCTTTCAACTGCTGCATTTTGTAAAACATCTTCATCCAAAACCTCATCTTTTTTAACTGCCAACCCTCGAATTTTGTCAGCATTATTTACAATAATATCAGTAACTTTTTTTGATAATGGGAATATTCTAAATTTTAATTTCAAATTACCAGATTCAACTACTACAACCCCCCTTTCTTCACCTTCTTCATTCTTTTTCTCTTCTTCATCATCATCTTCATCTTCACTTTCTTCATAAACCCAATCCCCGCCATCATCAACAATTGTCTCTCTATAAGGAACAATAGGTTGAGAACAATGAATATCAACTTTAGCATATCGTTCTTTTAAATCTTTAATACATCTTTCTAAATGCAACTCCCCAGCAGTTGCAAGAATCAATTCACCAGTTTCTAACACACTTACCTGAACACATGGGTCACTAATATTCAATAATTCCAATCCTTTTTCAACTTGTGGAATTTTAGTTGGATCTACTGGTTCAACTGCAACTCTTAAAATTGGTAATGAAACTACATTAGTTGCAGCTAAATTAGGACCAATAATATCATTACTAACTAATGTAGCTGATTTTAAAATTTTCCCATCTAATCCTCCAATACCAACAATATTACCAGCTGGTGCAGTATCAATTGGGATCATATCTCTACCCATTAATAAAAACAATCCAGTAATTTCAACTTTTTCATAATGTTTAGAATTTGGATTCCCAGGATTATATTTTGGATTTAAAATTGTAACTGATTGTCCAACTTTTAGACAACCAGAATAAACTCTTGCAAATCCAATTAATTTTTCTTCATCATCATTATTGATATTTAAAGATTCAACATCATCAATTAAATCTTCTTCATTAGATTGTAATAATTGTCTTGCTTTTGCACTCTTTTCACGAATTTCTTGAATCCTATCAACATTTTGCTTTCTTTCTTTTGGGATATCTTTACTATTAAATGCAACCACTTTAGAAACATATGCACTGATTGGACCATTTTTATCACAATTATTCATTGCATTATCAATTGATGGATCAATTGATTGATAACTTGGTGTAGCTTCTATAATCATTGGAATTCGATCTCTTTGAGCAGTTGAAGGACTTGGTAATACATCAACAACTGATAATAAAATCGATCTACTTAATGGAATCCATTGACCAAAAATTCCATGCATTAAATTTTTCCCATCTTTACTATTTAACTCTCTTGATTGTAATTTAATTCCTAATGATTTTACAATTTTTTCAACCATTTCCAAATTTTTTTCTATAATACAATTTTTATAAACAGCCCAAATATTCTCCAATACTAATGATACAAACATTGGTTTTAAATTTTTATTTTTTAATTTTGAACTACCATTAAAAACTTTTTTAGTTTTTGGATCCATATAATACTCACCCCATAATACTTTTTCTAATTTTGATCTTTCAATATCCCATTTCCTTGCATAAATAGCAGCAAATTGACTAATATTAAACCCCCATCCATCAATTGCACTACCAAATACAACATTATTTTTCTCTGGTGCAAAATATAAATCTTCATCACTTGCTTCAATAAATTCTTCTTTATTTTCATTTTTATTATTATCTAATCTTTCTCTCCATTTAAAATCTTCTTCCATTCTTTGACCTTGGAAAAATGTACCAACTACTGCATTAACTTGTTCAATTAATCTTGCTAAATGTTGATATGCTTCTAAAGGAGTTTGTTGTAATTCAACAATCAATCTATCAATTTTATTAATAACTAAAATAGGTTTCATCTTTTCATTCCATGCTTGTCTTAATACTGTAACAGTTTGACTACAAACACCTTCAACTGCGTCAACAACAACAACTGCACCATCACATAACCTTGATGCTGTACTAACTTCTGATGAAAAATCAATATGACCAGGTGAATCAATTAAATTAATTAAATATTCATTAACTTGTGGTTGTTCTTGCTCTTTTATCTTTTTTAAGATTTTAAAATATAATGAAATTGCACTTGACTCCATTGTAATCCCCCTTTCTTGTTCATCTGCTCTTGAATCAAGGTATCTAATCTTACCTTGCATTGATTGTGAAATGATCCCATTACTAGCTAATAAATTATCACTTAGTGATGTTTTGCCATGATCAACATGTGCTAAAATACAAATATTTCGAATAAGATCAGGTTTATTCTGTAACCTGATCAGATAATCCGGTGCAATAGGCATATCAGTTTTCTTGTTTATCTAGTAGTGTTGAAAAAAAAAAAAAAAAAAAAAAATTGTAGATTTGATAATCAAAATATCGGAAGCAAGATATTTTTATATGTGGAATAAATTTTTTTTTTTTTAGTGGTAGAAAAAATTTTGATGTTCTTAGAATCTTAACATCTATCAATAGAGTGTATAAATCATCATGACTAACCAAAACTGCCCCGATTGTTCAAAAACTTTAAAAAAGATTTTAATTAATGAAGATGATGCTATTTACATGTGTCCTTCAAATGATGTATGGTGATTAGAAATAATATTTTTTTAAAAAAAGGTTTGAAGTGCTAACTGAATAGTGTCCTTATCCATTTAATAAACCAAGAGAAACTTGTAAAACCAGTTTAACAAAAGATGAAATCAAGAAAGATATTGAACAACGAATGAATAAAGCTCAAGTTAATAAAAACGTTATTTCATTGATCAAGACTTTATAAGTTTATGTGATAGTCTGTATTTTTGGGGCGAAAGTTTTATAAATAAGTTGCATTGAAAAAAAAAATTTCAATATTATGGATTCCAGCCTAGATGGCTGTAGCTCGAGTGGTTGATTATGAAATAAATTAATAAAAATCTTTTGATTTTTAGTACCTACTGAGGTTTGCACATGGGGCATAAATTATGATGTTTTGGTGCTTATTATGAAAATGCAGACTTGAAGTTACTCCATACATTCAAGTACCTAAGCTATAACTTCAAAAATTCCAATAGGCCTAGGTGAAAACTTTCAGCTACTATAAAAGGAAAAATGTTCAAATAAACATTATGAACTATCGATTTATCAACATTTTCTAAACCATGGTGAGATCAAAAAAATGAGCAAACGCTACAAGCCTTTATTCAACTACAGTGATGTCAAGATATTAATCAAAACGAATGACTAATGAACTATGGGGTATTTATATGATACCAAGATTAGTGCTCAATCTAAAGATACTTATTCCGGGAAATAAAAATAATTACAAGAATCTCAAATAGAATGGTTTACTGGGCAACGACTTCTGATCATTAAACCGAGTAACGATTTGTTCAATCAATTTGATTCCCAAATATTAAATTCTAATTGTATAAATATACCATTATAATATATTCATGGTTCCACTTAATTTTTATTTGTAATTTCGATGCTCAGCTGGTTAAACTGATGGTATAATCTCGACATGCTTTATGCTAATGCTTTTAGCCAAGTGATGACATCAAAAGTTTTGATAGGATCGGATCAAGTTTTTTTAATTACTAAATTAAATAAAAGTTTAATATAATAGTAAATGTTCAAATATAAAATTAATCTCTCTGTTCATCCTAACCTACCCTGTACTTTCAATACTCCGCTAATGGCTAGATTTACTAGCAGAGCCTCGACTTTCGATTCCAATGTACTGGCATGGATTTTTGTACGAATGATTTCAAGGCATTTTTCGTGGGATATGAGACTAATACATATGACAGGTAAAATAAACCCTTGTAGATAATTTCTCATAAATATATGAGAACATTGAATGGGTTAATTTTCAACCACATTGTTTACAAAGATACAGTATGGGTTACAATGGCTTGTAACCCTGAGTATCCCTGCCTTGAGTATATTATAAACTTTCAAATATAGTTGATAGTATAGTAGGAATTTTCATATATAAGAGACTATCCAGCTTCAATAAATCTTAAGGTAGATTTTAACCTATAAGATTTAGCTCGAAAAAAATATCATCGATTCTATCGGATCCAATTGTTAACTTTCATCAATTATTGCAATCGTGATCACATTATCCTTTATTAGAAATGTTTATAATATTATGCTTATATATACATGAAAATCAAATAGATTGTTTACCATACTATAGTAGAGATTTTTTTCAAGCTGATACTTTCTATCTTAAGTATATTATAAAATTGATAGTGGGAACATGCTTTAGGTTAAACTCTAATCATTGAACTGACCAGTTCATTCTTGAATCGCTAGTGATCTATATTGTCATTCTATACAATTGATCTGTTACGATTGATAATGTAGTTTCAAAAGTACCTGCAAGAAAAAAAAAAAAAATCAAACGAATAGCGTATCAAACCTATATTCCTATAGCTCCATTATAATAACACTATTTAATGCCAATAATTGTTGATACTAGCAAGATCAAGAAATTGTTATCAGAGAGAGAGAGAGACGATACAATAAAAAGGCATCACATTAATACAAATTATTCTATAATACTATTTTTAATTACTTATTAGAAAAAAGACAACTCACAACAAACACATCGTTACTAGAAAGAAGAAATACTATTCAATAGCATATCATCTAATTAATCAAAAAAGAAATGAGGAAAATAATAATAATAATAATAATTTAAAAAGCATGACCTGGTAACCCATATGTAGATCCAGCATATGCACTACCATTATCACCATAAGGACCAGCACCAATACCAGTACCATTACCATACCCATCATCCATCAATTCTTTGACTTCCCAAGCGTTTTCTTTATTAGAAACACTAAATTCCAAATCTTCTTTAGTAATCATATCCCAATATTTATAAATCATCATAACAGCGAATAAATTACACAAAGTTGCAAAAAATAATCCATCAATATAATGTTTAACATTGTTACAAATTTTATTTGAAAATGCATATAATAAAACTTGACCAACAATGAAAAAGAATGCTCCTAATAAAATTGCACCAATTGCCCAAATATCATGTAAAACAATAATTGCCAAAACAATTTGAGAAATTAAATAAATAACAACAACTAAAGCATTCAAAATATATAAAACAATAAATAAAGCAGTTGTTTCATTTGGTTGTAATGTCCCCCATGATTGAAATGTAAATAATGAGATAATAAATGTTAAAGCGAATGCACCAATACTAATAAATCTCATTGACCAAATACTTTTACGTGTACCATCTTCCCAAAATTGGAAACCCAAAAATCCATTAATCATAAGACTCCAACATGTTGCACTTGTAACTCCAGCTTGTGCACTAACAAAATATGGATAACTTGCTGAACCTGGTGGTGTAACACCACTATCAATAACTAAACTTAAAACAGTTAATAATAAAAATAAATAAAAAAAATCCAAAATTTCTGTTCTACCAATCGCAGTATATTTACTTCGAACGTTAAAAATCATAATACATAGAACTAAAATTGATGCAATATGGATAAATGCTGAACCAACTTCAAAAATAATAGTATTTGCTAATTCAATACTTCTTGCATAACATTGTGGCATTACACCAACATGTGTTAGTGCTGTAGATTCGGTTTTTGTGTATGGACCAACTAGTGAACATAATGGAATCACTGCGTTTTTACACAAAAAATCCAAATCACCAAACCCCATTGTTCTATTCTATTAAAGTAGTGTCGTGTATTGTATATTTGAAGGATTAAAAAAAAAAATTGTGAAAAAAAAAAAAAAATTGATTTTTATCGATTTTTTTTGGTGTTGTGGAAAAGTTATAAAAAATTTGTTACTATAAATAAACTTTAAATTGCGTGCCCTGATTCTGGTACCGTGAATTTAATATTGATTCACACACCGCCATTTTTTTTTTTACCAACCTCTTTCATTATTGGTACTAAAAAAAAAAATGAGACCATCCACTCGACATTTACAACAGTCACTGAAAAAATGTATAGCTTTTCCAGGTCAAGGTACACAGAAAGCTGGATTTTTAAAACCAGTATATAATGATTACAGTAAAATTCTAGATTCAATTTTTGATGAATGTGATCAAAAGATGGGGTTTAAGTTTAGTGATGCGTTGATAAACGAACAAACACAGATAAACGTAGATCTAACCCATAACTCACAACCTTTGTTACTAGCATACGGGTATTCAATCTTCAAAGTACTTGAGAAAACAAGATTCGAAGAAATGAGTAATGTTGGATATGTTATGGGTCATTCATTAGGTGAGTATACAGCATGGACTGCAGCAAATATAATGAAATTTGGTGATACAATGAAACTTGTAACTGAACGAGGTAAAGCAATGCAGAAAGCAGCAGATTATTATACTATTAATTATGGTGAATGTGGAATGACAACTATATTACTACTTAAAGATAATTATGAAAATTTAAAACAAAAATTGAATGAATTGTTGATAAAGGAAGAGAAAGTTGCATCATTAGGGATTGTTAATGCACCAAATCAAATAACCCTAAGCGGTGATAAGCAAGCTATAAATAATATTATTAAACAATTAGGCAGAGTTAAATCAAAGCCTTTGAATGTATCTGGTGCTTTCCATTCACCTATAATGACTCAAGCTCAACCCAGAATGACCGAACTAATACCAAAAGATTTGAATTGGCCACCAAAGTTTAATATTGTATCTAATATGACCGGTAAAGTAGTTGAATCGGTTAATGAGATTGAGACTTCGATTGTGGAAACTTTAGTTCATCCAGTGTTTTGGAGTCAATCTATTGATTATTTGCATGATAAGGTTGATGAGTTTTATCAGATTGGATCTGGCAAGTATGTCAGTGCTGCATTTAAAAAGGGTTGTGCTAAGCCTGTTGATGTAATTGATTAATTATTAACATACTATTATTGAGCTCTAATGTTTTTACTTCACCCAAGCATTGCCTTTATAAATAGCTAATATAAGGCTTATGTACATAATATTTTATAGAAGTACTCTAACCAGATTAAGATCAAACTTTATCTACTACAGATATTACTATTAACTCGGATAAATTTGATCCCTTAAAACACTACCTTTCAATACAAAAAAAAAAAAAAAAAAAAAGCTATCATAAAAGTATATATTTAATTACCTAATAAAATGTGCATAAAGTCTAATTCATTTCTACATCACCATCAACATCTGTTTTTAATCTCTTAGCTCTAGCTTCTTCTCGTTTACTTCTTTTAAATTCGTCGATTTTTTCTTTTAATTCAACATTATCAATAACTTCTTCAATAGTTAATGGACTTCGATTATAAGGATCTCTTTGATCACTTAATAAATAACTACTGATAGTACTTCTATCAACAATGGCTTTTGAACTTGGTAAAATAACTGGATCTTCCATTAAAGTTGCCATTAAAGGATCCAAAAATTCATCAGGAATATCCCCCAAATCTTGATCCAATTGTTCTTCTTCTTGTCTAAAAGCTTCAACTTTTTTATAAAATATTTCAAATTTTTGTAATTTTTCTGCACTCTTTGTATTTTTATTTAATAAAATTCTGTGAGCTCTTTCAAAATTACTTAATTTATAACTTCTACCTTCTCTTGCAACACTTGTAATAAATTTTTCTTGACCACCTAAATTACAATAAACATCACATAATAATCCAACTAATTCAACAGGATTAAACATGTATTTTTCTGGTTCTTTCACTTTTAATTGTGAACATTTTGGTCCAACTAAAACTTCCAAATTATAATTTAACATTGCACTTAATCTATCAACAATTTCACCACTAACAAATGCAATAGCAATAATTTTTGAGAATTTTTTGAATAATTCCAATGTTTGGTTCATTAATTGCATATAACTTTTACATTGATTTTCAGCTTGTTCTAATTCATTTCGTTTATCTTGGATTTCTTGACTTTCTTCTGGATCACCAATTAATGGTGGTGAAGGTAATTCTTTTTGCAATTGATGTATTTTTGTTAATTTTGATAATGCTTCATCCATTAAATAAGTAGCATCATTTAATAACATATTAACAAATCTAATAAAAAATTTTGTATCTTGTTCAGATTCTTGTTTTAATTTTTGATGATATGCTTGATTATTCCAAATAGCTTTAATAATTTGTGAAATATAATATCTTGTATTAAATTTATCATAAAATTGTGAACTTGCTCCAGTTTGTTCACATTCAATATAATAATTCATTAATGCGTGTAATAAATGTTGTCCACATAATGGATCAGTATTAAAAATATCTACCATTGGACCCATTCTATCACCATATTCAACACTACCAAAAAATAATACTTCAATCAATTTACTTTTCAAATAAGGATTTCGAATATATTTTGTATTTTGTAAAATTGTTAAACAAAATGTAATTAATTGTTCTAATGGTTCTTGAAATATAATTTGTGGAACTTGATGACTTATAATAGTAATATAATTTACCAAACCTTCAATTAAATATTCTGGATAATATTTGAAAAATTCTGGTTGTTTTTCAAATGGTAATTGTAAATCACCTTGAGGATATGAATGTGTTGGTTGAGCAGCTCTAACAAAAAACATACATTGGAATAATACAAATCTTGTGAATAAAGTTTGTAAATCCATATCATATAATAATGAATTCATTGTATAAATATATGCTTGAATATGGGCCACTTGTTGTTTGGCCTTATCAACAGCTCTCTTCATCATTGCAAATCTTGGATTAGCCGTACCACCAAATTGATTTAATTGTTGTTCCATTCTTGCAACTTGTGATCTATAATCATTTAAAGATCTTTTATAATTTTTTGCCATATCTAATGCACCTCCAACACCATAATGTAAATAAGCACATGATAAATAAAAACAATGACTTACAAAATTAACATCTTTATCAAATTTTTCATTATAATATTCATCACTTTCTTTTTGATCAGCATTAATCTTTGTTTCTTCACTAATATCTAATAAACATTGATTTTGTTTAAAATAATCCAAATCAATTTTATCAATTTTTTTACCTAATAAATCACTAAAAGGTTCACTTAATTTAACTAAAATATAACTAATATTAATCATTAAAGAATCAGGACTAACAGTTTTTGGATCAACTCTCATTGCCTTTCTTTTATGATTTAAATCAATTAATTTTGCAAAATATTTTAATAATTTTTCTCTTGATTGTTTACCTGATTTAACAATTCTAAAACAAAAATCAAATAATCTTTGTAAAATAACTCGATATTCACTTTGAATACTTTCACCAATATTTCGTTGTTCATATTTACCAATTATATCTGGATTTGGGAAATTTTTCAATGGAGCATTTTGATCTAATGGTGATATACTTAAAAATGGACCAATCAATGTTCTATTTGTAATAATATCTGGAGTCATTTCATTATCAATATCAAATCCTGGAATTTCAGTTAATGCTGCAGCTCCTTCTTTTGTTGCAGTAATACCATCTAATACTGCAAAATGAGGCTTATAATCTCCACTATAACCACCAATTTTTATCAAATCTAATTGAGTATGTAAAACAATTGGTTGTAAAAAACTAACTAATTCATCAGTTTCATTAGCTTGACTAATTACTTGGTTCATAAATTCCCAAGGTGATGGATGTAAATTTGTTGCCTTTGATAATAACCTTTCTGCAGTTGAAAATTTATTATTTGATGATTCACTTAAAATATCTGGATTTGTTGTAATTAAAATTGTATAAGTACCACATTTTTGTTGAATTTCTAATAGAACTTGTCTTTTTTCATTATATTGAGAATCATTTTTTTTAATTAATCTTAATTCATGGTTACAATTTTCCCATGTAGTCCATAAATAATCAAATGGTGAAGGTAAACATTTATAATCCATAATTTTTGACATGAACATTTGATCCAAATATTCTTTATTTATTAATGATTTGAAATCAGGATCTTCTTTTAATTCCTCAACAACATTATTTAAATAAATTGTTTCATTTGATTTATTATCAAAATTAACTCTCATAACTTGTCCAATAATTTTATTCTCCCATTCTTCAAAAGGTATTTCTCTTTTTTCTTTCGATGCACTGGATACACTAGGTGTAGTATTTTTGGTAGTTGCACTGGTTACACTAGGTGTACTGACTTTTGGTGTATTATTATTATTACTACTATTAGGTTTTGGAGTAGTTGGTCTAGTATTTGATGCTGAATTTGCCTCACTTGGATTTGAGGATGCATTTGAGCTTGAAGGTTTACCACCTAATTTTTCCAATCTTTTACGTCGAATCTATTTTGTTAGTTCTATTTGTTTAATAAAAAAAATATACATACTTCATCTGGGCTGTCACTCATGGTTTTTGTGTATCAATTGATTATATTGTTATTGGAAATAGTAGTAGTCAAGTGATTGATGATTATTAACATCCATTTGATTCTATCAGTTGTTCGGAGGCGCGCCCATTACTACTACTTATACGCTCCCAGCTTGGAAGCTTTGAATTTCTGAATTAATTAGCTGAGCGTGAATCGGCGGCCGATCCAATATAGTGCAAGATTTCTTGTCTCAGCGTTTTGCATTTTTTTGTCAATTTTTTTTTTTTTTTTTTTTTTTTTCCCTTCACCATCAACAAAATTATTTATTTATTTCAATTCATTAATACTACTTTATTAGTGCAACAATCATTATACAAAGCAAACTGATTCGATTCACAATAATTTGGATCAAAATTCTACTAAATATTCATCATAAAATTCAATAATTAAAACTAGAATGAGCCTATCTCAACTCGATCCGGTGATACAAACCGCATTAAATGATTCAAAAAATCGAATGGTATTATTAAGATTAGAAAAATCAGTATTAGATTTTTTAAAACAACCAGATCAATCAATTATAAATTTCCCTCCAATGAATTCATTTTATAGATTATTAACACATAAATTGGCAGAATATTATAATCTTGGTCATACATCGAATGAACATGGGTCAGTTACAATTGAAAAATCAGATAATTTTACTAATGTGAAATCATTAGCTGATTTGATTCATAATGAACAATTAGAGCAACAGCAATCACGTCCAAAAACTAAATTATTAAAAAATCTATCAAGAACTCCAAGTGAAAGTCCAAGTACTTCACCACCTCCCACTTCTAATACTACAATTAATTCTATTAGCACCAATACTAATAACAACAACGCACCTTCGTCATCGTCATCATTATTGCATTCAACTTCAAGTTCAGCTGTTAATACTCCAACTACAGAACCAACAGAGCCTATATTATCAAGTGAAAATATTAATAGTCCCGAATCATCATCAAGCAGTACACCTCAAGGAATTGGTAGTTTTGAAGCAAGACAATCGGCATATGAGAAAGCACGAGCCAGAATTTTTCAAGATTTTAATGATACAGAAAATAATCATAACGAAGATGAAGAAGAGACTTTAACAACCAAACCTACAACATTTGATCCAGAATATATGAGATTCCATCGTTATTAGTATATTATTGAGAAAACAAAAAAAAAAAAATTTTCTATTTTTTAATTTCAAAACACCAAGGAATTTCCAAATGAGTTACATTATCATCATCAGTAAATAATGATGTAGCAGTATAACTGCCTCGAGCCAAAAACCCACCAGGAGCCTCACCTTCAGAAAAACTTTTGGTATAGAAAGGTTTTTCTTGGGTATTTGGAGGATAACTACCACAAACTTCTTTAATTGTATTAGCTCTAATACCAGCTCGTCTAGAAATTTGAGTGTATTTTAATCCAGTTACAATTTCATGCTGAATTCTAAATTTAATATCCAAATGATATTTTGATCGTTCTTTGATCGTAATTGGTTTAGATTTTAATGATTCTAAAACTTTTGGATCTTCAACATTAAATGTAACTGGTTCTAAACCTTCAACATTCATTGTCATTTCCAAAATAACAACTTTTCTTTTATCATTTGGATCACCAATTGTGCCTCCTGCAGTCAATCCTAATGATTCTTTCCATTTTCGAAGTGATTCATCATTAGAATCTAAATTTTTATATTCATCAATTGTTTTTTTTTCTCCAACTTTATATTCTGGAATGTTTTGATTAGATTCGGAATCTTCTAATTCTTCATTGGTTGGTTCGTTGATATCTTTAGTTGGTTCGTTACTCATTATTATTCTAATTTATTTGTATGCTTTTTTGAAAATAAAAATTGTCAAGTTTTTTTCTGTCTTTGATTTTGATTTGTTTTATTTGTAGTGCTAATTTCTGTAGGTTTTAGAAAGAAAAAAAGTGTGAATGAAAAAAAAGAAGTAAAAAAAGGGGCAAGTTTTAAAATGAGAATGTTATTGTAGAAAAAAAAATTTGGTGTTTTTCTAGTATACTCTATGAAGCTTGCCCTGTCTGTTTCTAAAAAACCAACAAGAAATTATATAAATAGATTTTATAATACACAGGAATTTTACAAACAGATCTGGTAATACTGTTCCTTTTAGTACTTTCACCATCATTGATTAATTGTAATAAATATTCGTCCTCCATCATCATCATGATGCACCAAATTATTAAATTTTCTTTGAATATGCCTTTTCCCCATTGAAGATTTAAATTGGTTCTCAAAATTTCTCCACTGGTACAAATGGTACCGCCTTGCAGTATACTGAACAAGCATATACTTCCACCGGTTTCGTAGAGTAATTAAGGGTGCCAAATCCGAGTTCCACTGCAGTAGAATTCCTGTATTAATTGGAAATAAATTACACTGTACCAGCTGCATGATTGACTAAATGCATCATCCTTCTTTTGTGAAAGCACCAATCCCGAGCAATGCACAGTAATTAGAATAGAAGTGGGACCCCCCATATTTTGTTATATTTAGCTCCGCCTAAAATAAACAGTACCAGTGGTTGTAGAATGACTGTGAGTCTTGTGTTATGCACATTAATGCTCTGAAATCCAAATTAACCCTCAGTACCATAGCAATTAATCTATATACTATATATAGGGATTTATATGTTACAATATGAATAGAATTAGCAACCCATATTGTTCAAGCTAGAGTTCATTTCATTGTTCAAATTGGAGAATTTTAAACAGAGTCAAGGAATCCTCACGAGCCTAGTTATAGAATTGGTTCACTTTCTCCCCCAACTAAATTAATTACCATAGCAAATAATGTTCCATATTTTGTATCCTATTTCCAGGAGGTGCTATTTACAGGCATCATCCAATCATCGTCTTTCAATATTATCCAAATATTTTCAAGTCTGGAAAATCCTTGAACTGAATAGGGGCTCGGAACCTACATTTTTAAGCAAATTTAATCCGCGAATTTTACGTGGATTAAGAAAGCTATCAAATAATTGATCTACTATTCATATCGATTCTAACTGGATATCACATCAAACATTGGATGAGTTTATGCTTCTTCACTATTATCAATAGGAATGAAACTTCTTTGAGCCAGGTGGGCAGGTAACACGTCGAATTAAGTCATTGTACTGGCTGTGTTCTAGAACACCACATCACTGTTTTTAACAGGCTCAGTTACCTAGTAATTTGTAACGCTCGGGAGTGCGCATGGGCAGCTTGTTGAATTATGTTATGCGTGTACTCATTGGTAATTGATTATCCACATACTGCAGCTAGTCTAGGGTATACCTTTCCGATTTTTGATCGTCATCCCAAGGGTTTCTACAAAAATCATTACCACCTATCAGACGTGTCAAATTGGGTAGGTACTTCGTCTACACTAAAAGCGTGGTATACTTTATAAGACCTATCACTATCTCTACCTTACCAGACTGAATAAAGTTTTATCATAAATATTTAGAATTTGTTGAAACTAGAGATTATTTCAACATTGTAACTAGGTAACTAAGTATCTTGATTTTTGACTACTTTAAACTGAATGAATGAAGGGCAGCAGGCTATTATATTATTATAAATGGATGGATAGATTTTTTGTGCACACGAATCATCATCGAGATCTGAAACATTTTCAGTTAACAATTGAGTCAATATGGTTCCAATTGAACTTAAGATTCTGGTAATTAACCTATAGTATACCTGCAGTAGTTGTTAGGGTTTTGTTAGGCAGTTGTACTTGTACATGCATGCATGCCAACGTTAGAAATTCAATACTTGAAGCTATACCAGTAGTTAGTAGCTAGAACCTTTAATCGTGATAGATCACAGCACTGTAATTCTGTTGTTAAAGCAGATATGTGTTTAGATATTATATAGCACGATTGATAGCTCAGTTAAAATAATGAACTTGAAATCTAACTAAGTTCACACTTGGTACCATTCTTTAAATATATAAAGTAACTACCGGTCCATAGACTATCATAAGCTATTATATACTAATTAATTATTAGCGACAGAGATTCAAATTGCTAATTTAAACCACAGTTAGTCGCACTATTCAAGTTAATTATAAGAAAACCCGTTAATATTATTCATGATGCAATGGTATCACCCGTCAATAGTTGGTGCATATCCAGGGATGCTGTAAACTAAATCGTGCTCAATCATGAAGCCTACAGTACCGTGACAAAAGTTTTAGCAATACATATGTGCCCCTGAATTTTTATATAAAACTACAATAACCTTAAAGTACTTGTTCAAATTCTAATTAATTATTTATAAAAATATTTATAAATCAAATAATTGGCCAGTATATAGATGGCTCAATTGTTGTACATCTTTATTATGGATGTTTTTTATAGTCGTATCGTTATTCCAATTAAACATTGAATAGCTATATATACAAGCTGATTAATAAAAATTATCGAATTAGTCGAGATCTTGATCATACTATAGATAATTTAGACTCTATACCTGTAAGTATTTTTACTACTTTTGGTATAAGCTTTCTGACTCATTTTAGCTAGAATATCTATAAGACGAATCTTATGATGCTTCATTATAGCTTCTTAGCGTGAGGTGCAACAAATCCAAATTTGCAAGATGCTTCAAATAACGTTATATAAATATTGCCCGCATTATAGTATCGATCATATCAAGTTGCAATGTGCCTATTCTTCTGTCCGATTTTCAATCAAATAAATATCAAGCTTAAACATATATTTTATGTAATGGTACCAAATACCGAGATTTTTAAATTTTTGAAATGGAAAGACAATTAATATTGATTATTGAAAAATTAATCACCGTTATCACTGACTCAAAAAAGAGTAGATAACATATTGGTGCCATTGTATTAGTGGTAACTACTGGTAACAAAATCTGTTAAATTTTAGACTATAGTATACCACGGTACTGCACTCAAGAATCGATTCATGCGTTGATACTTAAACGATTAAATTGTGTGTGTATTTATTTATTTTACTTTTTAGTGTATTAAATCTACTAAATACATGTGAATATGCAAACAGAAAATTTGACACATGCCATCTTTGATTTTTTGAAAGAGGGGTTATATAAACTTTCATCAGCTTTTAATTTTTTTAAAAGGAATGTGTAAAACTTTTCATTGCAATAGATAGAAAACACTCTAAAAAATTTATTTATTAAACATTTGGAATCTTGACAGACCATTCTCACGAAAATTCACTGTTTGTTAAGCTTTTTATTGAAACCTTTGACAACAACCGGGCAATCATTATACCATATTTCAAATTAAAGCGACTAGAGGAGAAAGTTTAATATCTATCTTTTAATAATAACTGTCGATTATCCATTCAACAAAATAATTAATTAATATTTGGGGCTTAGAATAGTTCTACCAATTACCATATAAAATAGAGTTTTACGAGTAAACGCATATTTGAAGAATCTATATATACCGCGGGTAGCAACGATTAGCTTTGGTCAATAACAGCTATAGAGAAAAACATAATAGGGGCACTAACAGTAACAGTGTAATTAAATTAATCAGAAAGTCTAAGGGGATAAAAGTTTAAACAAAATGGTCACAATAAAAGTTGTTGTATATATATTTAGAATGCTATTAAGGTTTGGAGTTGTTGGTATAATTATGGTAGATTATTTGGCAAGATCAGGGATTTCAATAGATTAAAAAATATTTAACTCCATTCGATTTACTGAAAAATGTACCTAATGAACAAATATGCCCCTTCAAAGTAATTTTCAAGAAATTATGGTTCAACGCTGTAGATATGTGAATCTTTACGGGTAATTTTCTAAGTGAAACATCGATAGGTGAAAATTTCAAAGAAACTGAATCTTTCGCATCGATGCGTCCCATATTACTCCATTTAATGAACAACATTTTTTTATTTTTTTTTCAAACATCCATTCATAATTTATAGAAATAATAATAATAATAATAATAATAATATATACAATATACTCAGACTTCTTCTACTTGATTCCCACCTTCTCTACATTTATCGTCTTCACCATTCTTTAACTTTTTTTTTTTTTATACCTCTCATCCCCTCATACATAAAACTTAAATAAAAAGCAGTAATTAAATAATTTATTCAACATCTTCAGCTGGGACAGAAGCAGCTTGAGCAGCAGCGGCAGCTGCAGCTGCACTACCTGTAGCATCAGCACCAGCACCAGCACTTCGACCTAAACTACTCAATAACAAAGGAGGTGGTTGTAAAACAATCATAGTTCTTAAAATATCCAAAACTTGTTGAGTTAATTTTTGATCATAAATGTTTAATAAATCAACTGGAGCAGGATAAACATATAAAGCTCTATAAAAACCTAAAGCAGAATTTAATTTTGCATCATCACCTGGAGCATTTAATGATTCATCACCTTTTGCAACTTCATCAGCAAACATTTTTTCTCTTTCGGTCATAGATTCTGGAATTGGATCATTTTTAAATGATTCTTCTAATAATTTTACAATTTTATCTTTCAAAACTTTTTGATCTTGTTGAACAGCTTCTTTTTGAACTTTTTCATGTTTCTTGTTGGTTTTGTGTAGTTGTTTTCGGAATTCTTTGTTGTTTCTTCGTTGGTAATCAAAGTAGACGGTATAACCTAACGCACCAATAGCAGATGCTGCTAATATACTAAATGTGATTTGTTTGGCACTCATTGTTCTCTAAAGTTGTGGTGTTGGGTGTTAAGTGGGTGAGTTTGAAAAAAAAAAAAAAAAAGGTGATGATGAATTTTTTTTTCAGTATTTTGAAAATTTTATTGTTTTTTGCACCCACCAACCAGCAGAAAAAAGAAGATTCGTTAAAAAAAAGCTGGTGGTATTAATTAATCTGATAATGTGGTTGTTGAAACTCGAAATGAGGGTCCGAAGTTTCTCAAGTGTAACAACTCCGGTCGGAACCCGGTGTTTTTTTTTTTTCTACGCCACTTAAAGCTCTATGCTAGAAACTTAAGCGGTATAATTTTGGTAAAATTGTACGCGTGAGTTACCCGTTTACAATGAAGGGCGTGTATTATAATGGATCAAACCGAATACGAGATGATTAGTACCGTTGTTGAGATCAAAGTAATTGGAGTTGGATAGGTGTTTACCATTATTCATGCCAATTCTATAAATTGAAATCATTAATGAAACTCCAATGCAATTGAAGCTTACAAAATTGGTACAATTGTTGCATCTCAATATATATAGTATTGTGGAATCAGACTACTCAACATAAAAGATATATATAAAAACAATCATGTTCATTAATTTAGGTAATTATAGCTAGGGAAACCTGAATCTTGTGCTTTGAAATTATGAGTTTATATTTACCTGTGAAATCTAGCTCTTTTTCCTAAAATCACTGTTTTTATTTGAGTTTTATATCGACAAATTAGTAGTTGAATAATAAAATACCAAAATATAATGTAAATTAGAAATACCTATATAAATAAAATAAATAAACAGGATGAACTTCAAGTTATATTAACTTGTAGACAAAGAAATTCATACAGAAAGAAGTGAAATAAAATAGCAAGTTCCAATAAAGAACTTTAATTAAATCTTTGCTAAGTTGAACTAGATTATATTGTGTAAGCATCTCACAAATCTCGTACATCAACAATCACTTGAATTATGACTGTATTAGGATTTATTGATTATTCACAATTTAAAACAATGTTATAAAATTTACAATTGCAAGTTCCTACCAACGACCGATCTAACGATATAATTTTATACTATATAAGTTTATATATACCATGTCACTTAGCCATGGATGGTCTTCTAATTAATTCACCAACCCATGCTTCTGTTCGTCTTTAACTCAGAAACTGCAGGTATAGTATATCGATCTGAAAAAAAATTGTTTGGAATTCACACAGGAGCTAGATATTCAGTATTAATTCAAGCACTGAAGCTGTCTGAATTTAACCACAAATATATATCCAATACTGCTAATATCTACCATGATACAGCTTTACTATGTCATGGTTCAACTAAGCTCTCACAAGCCGTGTTGAATTAATTGAACAAGCTTGGGTGAAAAACCTGGGGTAAACTTTTTTTTTTTAAACCGCCTAAAACACGATTAGGTCATTTGCTTAAAGCTGTAAGCGTTCACTGCATATTACCCAACTTAGTTTAAGCGTTCCCAGAACGTCCAATAATGAACACACTCTATTGGTTGAGCCATGTAGGTTTATTCATCGTGAATTAATTCAAAGGGTAGCTATTTCAAAATCAATAGAATCAATAAAAAATCAATAAACAATTCCATCAAGCTCTAACTAGAGGGTTGAAGAGCTGATTATTTTATAGTTGTACCCATAATAATCAATGATTACATAATAGAATCTCTGGATTCGCGCGGCTCAAAAAAATAAAAAAACCAGTACTGTTATAAAGAAAATTATTAAAGCTTAAGATTTTATTAATTGTGATCTATCATATTTTTGGATAAAATTACAACGGCCTAAACGTTTTCGTGCAAATCAATCAAAAAACGGTCAACGCCGATAAATTTATCAAGTACTTTTTTCAAGCAGAAACCTCCAATTTTTAATATTTCAACTAGATCAAAACTATAAAACCCCAATCACTTCCTCCTCATTACACTTTCTACACACTTAGAATCTAACAAATTTAACAATGAGTGACTATCAATTACCAGCAGCAGCTACATTAAAAACATTACCAACTTCTCAACAAGAAGAAGCATTAGGTCATTTATTTGAACCATGTTCAACTTTAAATAAAGTTATTATTGATAATGTTTTACCAACCCAATCATATTCAAATTATAAAGAATTAATCGAATCAGTTCGAAAAGAGTTATTAAATTTATTGAAAGAAAATGAAAATGATGAAAGAGTTTTTGGAATTATTGCAGCTCATCCAAGATTAGGTGCACCAAAAAATGTAAAATTATCAGCACATTCACAAGCAGAACAAGCAAAATTACAACAAGGTAGTGAAGAAACAGCAGAAAAATTAAAGAAATTAAATGCTGATTATGAACAAACTTTCCCTGGATTAAGATATGTTGTATTTGTTAATGGTAGATCTAGACCAGAAATTATGGAAAATATGATTGCAAGAATTAATAAAAATGATATTAGTAGTGAAAAAAAGGAAGCATTTAATGCAATGTGTGATATTGCATTAGATCGTGCATCTAAAATTCCTCAAGCAAAACTATAAAATTGAATAATAATAAATTTTTGTGATTCTTTTATTAATTTTTTTTTTTTTTTTTACATTATATGTAATAAATAAATAGTATAAAGTTACAAAAAATAATCTGGAGTTTTTCTTGTAACTTGAGGTTCACCAGGTCTTGGACAAGGATCATATTGTAAGAAATTATAATTTAATTGTTCATCAACTTCCATAATAGCAGCTTGATTACCACATCTATAACAATAATTTGGTGCTGAAAAAATGGTAACCACTTGTTGTTCATGAGACCAACTATAACCATCCATAATCAATTGATGGGCTCTTGAGATTAATTGTAAATCATTAACATGATTAAATTGTTCACTAATATCTTGACCAAAAGTATATCCTGCACCTCTTGGACTTACTCCCCAACTACCTCTTTCATCAGGATCTGACCATAATAAATCACACATTGGGCCATCATGAGGAACTTCTTGAAATCTATTCAGATCTCTAATATCATCAATAGTTTTAATATTTGGTGATAACCCACCATGTAAACAAAAAACTTTATTTTCAACTAATGCAGTAATTGGGAAATAATCAAATAAATCAGTAAATAATTTCCAAACATTTGGTGTACCATATTTTCTTAAGCATTCATCATAGAATCCATAAACTTGAGTAATTTGTCTTGATTCATGATTACCTCTTAAAATTGTGATTCTTTTTGGATATCTAACTTTCATTGCTACTAAATATGATACACTTTCAACACTATAATAACCTCTATCAACATAATCACCCATAAACAAATAATTAGTATCAGGACATGGACCACCAATTTTAAATAATTCCATTAAATCATGGAATTGACCATGAACATCACCACATATAGTTACTGGTACATTAACTTGTTCAACATTTTTTTCAAATTGTAAAATATCTTTTGCCATATCACATAATGATTTCACTTCATCTTCTGATAATGGATTACATGATGTTAATTGTGAAATCCATGAATCTAAATTATTAATTGATGAGCTTGTAAGTGGCTTCGGTTTGGTATTGTTTGCTTTATTTGTAATACTTTCTGGATTTGTCAGTTCATCACCACTACTACTATCATTCTCTTCTTCATGTATAATGTTTGATGTGTCTTCTAGAGAGGTATGGTTAGTATCTGGGGAGTCAATATTAGTATTGGCATCACTCATTTGTACATCTGGGTCGATATCCATCTTTGCTATCTGTATCTTTTATATCTGTAGATTAAACTTTATTCTTTATTGTTTTTGTTCGGGGGGTGTGTGCCGTGTGTGTGTTTTTTTTTTCTTCGTGTAGAATATTTTTTTTTTTTTTTTTTTTTTTTTGGTAGTGATGTGGTAGCGAGCAGTGAACACTTGGGGGTTTCTACAGCATAATAAATATTATAAAAAAGTGTGCCTGTTTGAAATTTGAATTTCGCTAGAGAACGGCCAAAAAAAAACAAACTTTTGAAGCCTTCGTTGGGTCTTTAAAATGTTTCATCATTGTTGAAGAGTGTTTGCGGTGAAGCTTATTTAATGTTGCTTCAGTAACACCTGTTTGTGGTGGTAGAAGCGAAATTTTATACCAAGCACAGTGAGACTTACTTCATGCTTGGATAGAAGCCACATTTCGCTTCTAGCTGGCTCATGATTCTTTTCGAACGCGCACCAGCTGTAATTTAAGTCTAAAGTGACTTGTTAAGGATGGTTTTTTTTACGTTACCAATCGTTTGGTTTGTTGGGTTATAGCTCCTCAATCTCAAGTCGGTGCGGTATCTCTGCAATTTGGTTAATTAATTAATTATAGTTGGTGCTAGAGCCGTTATGTTGTGAAGTTATTTGAGTAAATTAGTGTGTATTTAAAATGGGTAGAGTAATGTTGTTGATATCATCATTGGGTTAGCGGTGGATAGCAAGGCTAGAATCAACATAATGTGGCTTTAGCAAACTTAAATTGAATCTCCATAATAAAGCCATGCTGATGTTAATTTGCTGCTGCAGATCTTCGTGTTCTAATCACTATTGTGTGATGGTTGGTCAACCTTAAGTAATTAAATCCGCCTAAGTAGCTAATAGCTGTTCAGTGTGTATATAAGTAGCTGATATACAAGATATAGATGAAGCCTTAAAATTACAATGAAATCAAGTTAATCATCGAGGTTGGCGATCCATGATCCATGGGTCCATCTAAAGGTTTACAAAAGTACCACGACTAGACCCAACTACTATTTGACAGTTGACGAGGAGTATGGCAATGATATATTAATACTAATATATGGAACAGATGACTCTACATGTGTTGAATCTATAATGCAGCTTACAAGGCCTGTATAGACTGCTCAGTATATGTATAATCCACCCACGAATAGGATGGGAAGCTTGAAAAGACGTTAATTATTGATTCGGGTGGAGAGAGTATATGGTACCTGATTTGTGATAGCTATTAATTGGAGTGCTAGAAACTAATATGGGCATACTATATCGGGTTCTACAGGAATAAAATCCTTAGCAACTAAAAGCTTATAAAAATACAAATCAATTGGTAACTGAAAGGTAACTGTAGTAAAACCATCCCCATACATCAGAACAAACAAAGCTAATAATATATGAAACTTTTATATCCTAGTAACCCCAAGGTACAACTAAAATCAATACTAAGAATCAATTGGATAATGAAAACAATGTTAAATAGTATAAGAAGCTATTACAATAGGAACCAGTGCGCAAGTCGATTTAGTTAAGTAGTGAATTGTAATAGAACATCAAATTAATGAGATTTTGAATATATAGATTTACAAAGTTTGATATTCAAAGTCTAGATAGTCATGTTAATAATTTGGAGCCTGTTGGAGTAGAAGCACCTCCAATAACGCCATAGTCATATGATAATTAACAGATTTTTTGAAAAATATTGTAATCATTTTTGTATTATTACTGAGATATCGGTAGCTCAAAGTTTTTCAATCATGAATGGTCTCTACATACTGCATTGATAATAAGAATTCTGAGTAAAAGAGAATAGGATGCAGTGATTTTTTAAATAGCTAACTACTACTACTAGAGGTTTCTCCTAATTCTCCAGTAGACTTGAAATGCCTCAAACTGGGAGGTTTATCTTTTCATATAGGATCTAAGCATGTTCAAATACAACCCTATGCATATCTTCCAGTCTCATCAAATCATCCAGAGTATACCAGATAATCACATTATAATTTGCAATGATACGATAACCATTCTTATCCATTTATCGATAGCAATGAAAAAAAAAACGCATGAATTTTCTCATCAGAACCCATGACCATAAATCTAATATTGTATTCTAGCTCAAAAAGTCAAATCGGCCTCGATATATATATATATATATATATATAATGATGACACGTACGGCGGGCCGGGTGTAGAAATATTGAAGTTACTTTTTTTTAAAGGTGATGGATACAAATATTCTTGATGTCTTAAATATCTCGGTACATCGGCCGGTAAATCACGACTACAGTAATAACAGCCCTAATTTTAAGCTCTACTCTATATATCTATAGTTACAATCCAATAATGGGAATCATTGAGGTACAGCCGCACAAGTTTCAGTTTCTGCGTAACTTGTTCTCTTTTTAGAACCATGTCTTGGATTAGAAAGTTTTCTTAATCCTGTGGGATTAATTCGGGTCGACTTAAGTTTTCCCAGTACTGTCATCTGTTTTATGTTTTTTTTTTTGCCAGAAAAATTTGTAAGAAAAATTGAATAGAAACTGATTACTTAAAAAGATAGAATTGCCACAGGTGTAGTATGTATTCGATGCTAAATAGATGTAGTAGTATACTCGTTCCTGAAACTATAGGATTCAAATCAAAGTGGTGGTGTTAATTGTAATAAAGTCGGAAGTAAATATATTGCAGTGATCAGATGTTGAAACTTAATAAGTGGCATTTCTCTGAGCCTCCAAAACATCTCGATCAGCCACCCATCGACCTCACAAAAAAAAAAAAAAAAAAAATTAAAAAAACATTTGGACTATTTTCAAAGAATAAATGAACTGTAGAAGATATTTCATATAACCATGTTCTATCATCCACATTATTTGGAGAATCCGTTCAGTTTTGATATAAAATATACTGCACTATAAGTTTAAACCCTATCGGATAGTATTGACCTCTTAAGAGGCACTATAGGTTTTGTACAGAGATTTCCAGCATCAGATAGCTGTTGGTTCTTGCTATTCAAGATTCTATATAGAATAGATTTTAGAATCTAAACGATGTCACTAAATGAGCTACTAAGTTATCATGCTCGGTTAGCTACTGTTTTTATACTCTTTAGTGGTTCTTGTACTTAAGACTTCTAATCAGATATTTAGGTAATATCATCATCCTAGTATTATTATAGTATTTTTATAACATTATTATTCAAGACTCAAAACTTTGGGTGTATTGACCAACCGTACTATATATATATAGATCTTGATACATCTAGCGTAGTAATTCAATATTTTTTAATATTGATGTTTTGAAGTTAACGTTTAGTTGGAATGCTTGTCCTGTTGTATCAAGATTGTATTGATAATAATCTGAATATAAAATAATACACATGTTAATTTTAGCTAAAACCCCACGAAAAACACGCAGGTATACCGTATTAGCTACACATACAATACCATTACCATAATACCTTCAAAATAGCTAATACTTTAAATGTTTTTATTCATCCAGATAATTAGGTCAAGCTTAATACCTTAAACAACAAAACCTCCTATCAAATATATGTAACACGCGCTAATTGAAGCTGTATTATGTATATTCATATGGACTTGTGTAGCATTTTATCACACTTTTTTTACCCGAACCCTGAGAGTTGTGGCCCTAGACCAAATTTTAAGAAGAGTTTCATATAAACACAAAGGTTGGTACAAAAATTAAGAAAAATTGGATAGCTACTTACTCGCTTCAAAATAAAATTAAAGTTAAAGTTTAGATACCCAACCTACTCAATAAATTGTGATAAAAAGTGACCTTGATCTTTTTTTAGCTTACGATACCAAGCAGTAGTGCATCCGATATTTCAATTTAATATATTAATGCTGTTATCTTTGTAAATCTATTTTGAAAATTGCAGGTTTTAATATACTTTAAAGTTTCTCTTATTGATCAGTTGTTGGTAGCAAATTGGAATCTCCATTTGTGCCTTATTCTTGATACCCAATATATACTATTTCTAGGTAATCTGGAGGTTTATTTGAATGAAGAATTATTATCCTTAATCAACTTATGGTAACTATTGTGTTGTTAATCGTGCCATGGCAGTCAATATGACTAAGAAATACCTATAGTATACTACCTTCTTTTGTAATATTTTCTATACTGTAATAATATATTTAGAATACCATGACCCTTTTGGTACTTTACTATATATATGTAATCAGTTTAAACTAGTATTGTGAACCTTGTTGTTTGACCGAAAATAGCTATAAGCATTACAAATAAGTAGTGGTTTCATTTTAACTTATACCCTACAAAATTATGAGTTCTTTACAATCAGCATCTTAATTATACTTCTTTATTATTTGATGTAATAGTTTATAAAGATTAGTTTATATTTATTTAATTTGGGCATCTTGGTCGTAATGGTTTCAAATCTAAACCCATCAATTACAAGAAAGACCTCTTCATACCGTCTATTTGGTACCAATTGTTTAGAATCCAATACTGGGTTTATCCGGATACTTTTTTTTTTCTTTAACTTAATATATATCAACGAAACACCGGTATCTAGGCACTAATATATAAATCTTTAGGTGAGTGTACCACTAAAATGGAATGAAGCAATATATTCTTAAAATTTTTGGAAATCAGGGAAATTAAATAAAAAAGGTGTTGCGCATCCAGTCTGGTATCTTTATTATGCAGTAAGATCTTAAAAACCTGGGGGTCTTTTTCTTTTTTTTTTTTTCTGGATTAAGTTGATCGATCAGAGTATCAATAACCAAGTGATTTGGATGCATCAGCTATATATTGCAAGCCATGGTTTATGATACAAAGAAATCAATAGCCAAAAATTACAGGGAGGGGCGACTAATTCAAAAAATATTGTCACCTTTTTAGTTCAAGCAACTTGGTTTCAATATTGGCACATTGAGGAAGTCAGGATGTACAGGTATTGGTTAAAAAAATCGATCTTCTAGTTACGATTGACTCCTTATACTTGCAATTATCAGTAGATACCAACTTTTTTAATTGTCAGTTATCATAATGATTCATTTCAAATATTTATTAGCAGTGGGAATTTTATGAGCATGACAAATTACTGAATACTCTAATCGCATTGCAAGAATCAAATGGTATCCTTTCTGGCTAAATTATTCGACTATATATAGCACCATCATGATACGCATCATACTTGTATGATTTCCCCCTTGTCGATCGATCTTAAGAGCACTCCCCACCATTCAACATTGAAATATCCCAACTGAGAACCCGAAACTCCACTCTTCTTGTGCGTACTCTGATATGCATACGACAAAGCAACATACCATAGAAACACTTAAGATGTTCAAGTTTTCAACAATAATTCCATTAAACTCCAAAAATATCACTTTGAATCATCATTAAAATATTAGAACCACCAAAGTGATCTGCGCTATTTTAGTAATGATATTAGCAGTGGACTTATTAGTGTAAATCATGGTAACTTGTAGCTAAAAATTAACATCATACTTTGTAAACAACTCAATTTTTGAAGTCTAACTATTGAGCCTATGGACTGGGGTATACGAGATGTAATATATAATACATCAACTGTGTCGTATCACAAGCGCAACCAGGATTTTGGTAGTTGCATGGTGTACCTAAAGACTATAGAGTTCAAACAATCCAAATATCTGAATAAAATGATCCTAATAACCTATGATTATAATTATTTTAAACTGCTGTATAATATTAAATTTCAGACTTCAAATATTTTGTATTTTGAACAATTTGAATTATTTGCCATCCTTCTATCCTCCTATATTGAGTCTTAATACCACCCTAAATATCATGGGCACATACTATGCAAAATATCTGTATTATGGTACATCATTTCGGGATGTATCAATGATATATGGTTAAAAACAATAATCATTTGTCTATTAATTATAGGACAAAAAACCCCATAATGCACAAGATAAGTAATACTTAATTAATTAGTAATTGATTGGTGCCTTATAATGGAATCCTAATATTACCACTGAGCTTTTGAAAACCTCAATCAACCATTGATTTTACGTTACCCCTCGATTATAAAAAAAAAAAAAAAAATAAGGTTGGGTTATATATAATTATTATCTCAAGTACAATTATAAAAATACACCCGAAAGGTCTATTCGACCTACCAGGTAGTTAACTTGTAGATTTTAATTCATCATGCAGTTCCCCATCAAACCACGGCAAATTGGGGGGAAAAATTTATCATATCATGATAAAGAACCATTTAAAATTAAGGCACTAATAGTACCATAATTTCTAGTGAGTTAAGCCTATATTACCGGTTTTCGGTCTTTTCTACATGGTTTAGAGCCTGATTTTACCCTCTTATGCTTCTTCAAAGATGGTGTGCGTTAATGCATATATAGTCTTCAAGCGCAGGTAACAATGCATGGTGATTTATACTGGGGTGGTTTCTTATAATGTAATTTAACTATAGTAGGATACATTTATCATGATCGGTACCCTTGCAACTACCCGCACCCTTAGGGTATAATCTTAGGTTATAATGTACCCCTAAATTAGCTCTTTAAACTGATGGTTTGATAAACTACAATCGTATCTAGCTTGTCATGGAAGTATCATAATTTAATACAATAATCTTAGTCAATTGATCTATTAGATTTTAAAAGGATAAAGTATGGATAAAGAGAGGGACAAATCATTGACAGATGCTAATTGGCACGAATTTTATTTCTTTTCGTAGTACAATGATGGTACATGTAAATTGAAAGAAAAAATTTTAATTAAATGCAGTTGGTGTCATTCATGCATGTATGACCATGCAAGAACACATAAGCCTTAGCTAATATTATAATATGATGCTGCTAATTTAATCTCAGCTCCAGGATTCCTATATAAGAACCAAGTTAACAAAAATATTTACCCATTTTTCATAATCCAACTTGGAAATTTGTGGTAAAATCAAAACCTATCAATGGTTGCAAAAATTGTAATAGCAATCGATCATGATATATTACGATCATTGATCGCGATCAATTCATGATTATCTCTAAGCATTGATGCGGAAACTGAAAACATAAAAAACCGTTGAATTAATTATGCAGTATATGCACTCCTTTATAAGTACCAAAAAGTTACCCACGTATTATGCATCCGACGCACGCACTCCGCGGCGGATTCTAGATTTTTTTTCCTACCACTAAACCTTCTATTAGTGACCAGTTCTAACAAATTTTTTTAATGAGCCATTCGTTTCATATTCATAAAACCTGGTAATAATTTGTTAGATTCAGTATAGTTGAATAATAGGGCTGCTTAAATTGGTTGGCATAACATTAAACTTGACCCATCTTTTTCAGCTTCTTTTTTGATAATTTTCCCACTACTACTAGTACTATTATTCTTGTCAACATTCCAATTTTCACTTTCCAAAATATCTTCAATAGTTGAAACTCGAATATTCATAATCGAATCATCAAAATCTTTGGATAAAGTTTTAATTAAAGATTTTGAACTTGTGGAAGTTAATAAATCATTATTTTCAATAATTAAGCAAATTGGATCCAAGGACAAATCCGTATTATAATTACTGGTACTAAAATCTTGTGAATTTTCTGATGATGGTATAATTATAGCTGTAGTTTGACAATTATAAGTTTCAGATTTTAATTCACCAGTTAATTGTAAAATCTCTTCAAAGGTAATACCATATTTTAATTCTAGAGTATATGAAGTTGTTAATAAATATTTTTGATTTGATAATTCTGGTGAATAAGTTAATAAATCAATTGGATCATCATTGTTGATACTATTATTATTGCTACTTATATTGGTGGTATTGGCGTATGTGTAGCTATAATCTTGTTCTAGTGGTGATAATGGTTCTTCGTTTGAACTACTATATTCATTATTGTTGTATCCGTGCATATTGAAAGTATTGTTATAAGTTGTTGAAGCAAAATTGTAATTATTATCAGTTATAAAATAATTAGTTTCGAAAAATGAATCTTCAGGGAATGTCATTTTTTATATATATATATATCTATTATTAAAGTTCGTATTGTTAAGTATTACTAGTTGAAAGTGTACAACGTATCGTTTATCAAAAGAAAAAAGTTCTAATAAAGAAGAAAGAAACAAAAAAAAAAAGATTGAGAAAAGATCGTTCTATTTATATTAACTTCAATATTTGCATTTCCTTTTTTTTTTTTTTTTTTTTTTTTGGATAATATTATTAGCCTACTTTCTCGTTCATGAGATTTATATTAAGGATGATAATCGGGGTTAATTATTATTAATTATTTCTTTTCTGTTTAATCATCATCTCATTCATCATTCATTTATTCCCTTTTTTTAGTACGGTTTACCTTTTCATGTACAATTTTTCAAGCTTAAATGGTGAAATGTTTATAATTTCTTTTTTTTGATTTACACTTCTAGCTTAATTTTTTTAAGGCTTTGGTACCGTGTGTGGGTTTTGAGAATTTTTTTTTTTTTTTTTTTGTTTCAATTTTAGTTCATGACCGGTTGATCATCATCCACAGTGTTGACTTATCATTATCACCCATCATGAAATAAACGGAAACGAGAATGATATAGTATTGTTTTTCTTGGGTGTTATGACTATCCGTAACTGATTTTTAAGGCGAAACGTAATGATAAAGTTGTGGCTCTTTTCAATGAGCAAGTTAATTTATAGTATTAAGGAGGGTCATTTGTTTATTTAGTTAGTAAGAAGATTTTGTAAAATTTATTGGATAAGTATACGCATCGTCGGATTATAAAGTTTCAAGAAAAGGAACGAAGCAAACTTTAGCTTATAATGGCAAGACGAGAAGGAAAAAGAAGAAAATAAACCAAGGTTGACATATGTTTGTATTAGATTTATATATATATATATTTTTAGCATCAACCATCGCATAGTACGCTTAAATATTATTGGAGCTGGCTAAGAACAGCACGAACAGCACGACTATATAGTATAAGAGAATCCCACAAATTCGGGTTCTTTATCGAATCTCATATTTTTCTTTTAGATCCTATTATTGGACTAAGTTCTATATATCCATGGATTACGAAGATTCTAATTTAACTGAAAGGTTTGCAATGAAAATAAAAAGTTTAAGATTATGTTTGGCTTTAGCTTGCACTAATCTTACCCTTTAGGAGCAGTAACTCAACCTAAACTCTATCCCTGGAACGCTTTAAATTATCGCATGCCCAGGATATTTTGAGTTAAACTGTTTAATCAGTACTTAGAAAAAATAATTGCGTGGATACCGCCATTTCGAAAGGGCTGGGAGCCATTTATCCAATATGGATATCTCGATTATGTTCAAGATCTGACCAACACTGTGATGCAAAAACAGAATCAACTCAAGAGATTTGTTTAATTAGTACCCATTTATGTACCAATTAACCTCCTCTTTCGAATCTTCGTAGATGTGATATATTATAAGTTGCGATATATAGTTTATAATCTCAAGATGTTGATGCACAATTTAAATCAAAAAGATGAGGGCCCATTCCATTATCTAGCTTACAACTTTTTCCAAGAGCATTTTTTTTTAAAAAAAAAGAAACGGATGCAATAGGATAAGAGAACGGGATTTATTGCCATTAACATTCACGAACTAAAGAATCAGTTTCAATAATATGGGATGTTTCTTTATTCATCAAAGTACTTTCTCCGAGGGTTTGTGACCTGAAAGTTTTTTTTTTTTTTTGACTCGTTTTTTTTTGCTTCTTATAACTAGAAATGTCTGAGATTTTTTTTTTAGTTTTTTAAAATTAACACCGCGTTGTGGTATAATTTTTTTACAGGAACAATACATATGATGTGGCACGCTCGACGAGTAATATCCATACTTCTTGACATGAGGTAAAAAGACATACACTTGCCTTGTAGTTCAAAAAAGCACAATACAGGTACACATTCATGCTACTATCAAATTCTCAAATTGCTAATCAATCATAACAAGTATCAAAATAATTAATTTATTATCCATGGATGTGGTGGAGCTCATAGTACAGAGTGTGAATTACCAGTAGGGGATAATCATGGCCAACTACCTCGTAGCTTGAAATTATTCGATGATATGTAAGTGATCATCTCCTTAATTTGAACTGTGGGTAACTTGAGGCCTGATTGTTTGAAAACTTACTGATATCAGATATCACGGTTTTACAAGAAAGAAAGAAATACGTTCAAGCTTGTACGCTGTACTTCCCTAAATCAAAAGGATGTATAATCACAAGCATATATGGATAAGTAGCTTTAACCAAATTCAATCCTGAGTCATAATACTTTAGCCAATACATGATAGACTAGCCCTTTACAACTCCGGTACATTATGCTATAATATCACAATGTAATAGAGAACTGAGATTTTATATGACTAGAAATCCATAGAAAATCTGGGTTTGGCTGTGTCGAATTTATGGACAGTAAACAACAGAAGAAAAAAAAGGAAAGAGCCCGTTATTACTCCATGGCGAGCAAAATATCTTTCAACTAAGTCATGCATCATGACCTACAAGTATTATTTGTATCATGTAGAATCCTGTTATGAGGAGTGATCTCGAGCCACAATATCCACGATGGTTACAGGTATTAAAACTTCACTTTGCTTGTTGATACTTTTTGTTGTTAGAATTGCCCTTTGCTTCGAACAAAGATGGGTATCTAAACTCAGCTTGTTCATTTATTAGCTATCATTATGAGTTAAATGTTTGGATTATTCCCAGTATTATAACCACCTGGACCGGAAGATCACACTGATGCATGAATCTAAGAGATCCCAATAAAGCTTATCGATCGCCAGCCCCCATCTTTAGACATATTCGAAAGCTAATTCAAGACCCAATATTTTGATTTTATAATGCATGCAGCCAATTCAAATTATAATTCTAAATCCTCAATAACGGCCTTTATTGAACCTTATAATCACGTACGATACATCCAAATCTAAAGCTGACCTGGCAGACCTTACTAGATCGATCTATCCAAGCTGTGTCGATAAAAAAATATGAATCACAATAATCTCACCCACTTTGTTGACTACATGTGGCCGGTCTGGTTCAGACAATGAAGAATTCGTAACATCCATGGCAGCCCATTCCTACTACAACGCACCAATCCTGGTGTATAATTTCAACGAATCTGCCTGAATGTTTATCTTCCCTTCATATCACCAGTATTTGTGTATATACCTATAATTAATTCTGAATAACCCAATTAAGTGTTAAAAATATTTTCTTTATACAATAATATAATACTATTGTAATCCAAAAAAATTTCAAATTTCTACGGTAATTCCTTGGGGAAAGGAGGGGCTCAAGCTTTTGTAAGATCTCCGATGTGCTGTGCGCCAACTGCATTAAAATGACAGTCTGCCCATGGCAGCGCTAAAATGTAAAATCATCAAAGTTGAGTTAACGGGCGCGAGTGCGAGTGCGAGCGCAGGATATCGATCTCTTGTTTTTTTCTCAATTAGAAATGGGCATTTACAGTATTTTTTTTTTTGCTTTTTTTCTTGTTTATTTCTCAACGGTTTTTCACTTATTGTGGCATTCTTCAAATAACGGGGGCCAGTGTAAATTGCATACATATGTAGGATGATGCCTTCTTTGGGGATAATTTCTCAATAGTATCTTTAATAGCAAATACTTGGCCATTTTAAAGCCTATTTGATGATTAAAAAATGGCTAGGGGAGTGGTGGTATAACGTAGTGGTATAAGTATTATCTTAATTAATCGGTTATGGTTTTGAGAGAGCTAGTATTTATAGAGATTGGATTGCTAGAATTGCGAAAGGGTGGACAGGTGAGTAAGTGTACCTGTCTATCTAAGATCACCATGATTTGTAACAAAAAGAACCATAATTACTATCAAAAGCCATGATAAGGTACCAGTATCTTCATGATAGTGTGGCTAGACTTAAGATTTCAAACTTAATTAGAACCTTCTATGGTATGCTACTACCATACAGTACTTTTATATCCGATGCTTCAAGTATTATAATTTATGAGCGTCTTGTATTACGTGCTTTTACTTTAAACTGTGCCAACATGGATAGGCACCCTGCCATACCTGTATTGGATGCTTCTGAGGTTAATTCGATATATAACTATAGTAAATGAGTGCACCATATGGCACACAATTGATTAATGAAAATAAACTTTAATTAGAGTTATCGTTTAACATATTGCAAGATACCATATGGTATATCCTATATATATATATATATAGGTCTATATATGGCTATAAACCTCAGACCCTCTTTCTGGCTTAAATATCCTATATTTTATTTTTGTTTAGTTTTTAGAGTTTCATCCTGTTAGCATCATCTGAGAATGTTTCATAGTTTCCACGATATGAAGAATAAAATTTTAATCAGATGTAAAAGTAAAGCATATGCTTTTGTTCTCTTTAAATATCTTTTCAAGGGATACAAGCATCACTCAAAATATGAGTAGCATGTACAATGCATTCATTACCAATTAGAATAGCCATTGATCAAAAATATACAGTAATAAGTATTAATATTACAAATTTTTTTATTTTTTTTTTATTTTATTTTTTTTTTTTCAAAGTAAATACCGGCCTAATTGCAATGGTATAACTTACAAATTGTGAGTTTCACATATAACATACAGGCCAGTTTTGATTGAGTCGTTATTATACTTGCATAAACCACTTTAGTGTCACAATCAAAGTACGGCTGTGAGCTCGAGCATTTGTAAAATTATATTCTAACTGAGATAGAACTACTGCCTATAATACTGATCAAATACACGATTGAGAATTTATATCAATCAACTACATGGATAGCAAAATGTTCAGCACCTATAAAAGTAACCGTATTATTAAACCTTTTTGTTTTGATATGCTATATATATAGCATTTGGTAATTAAGTACGATCGATGACTTTCTATACACACAAAGGTTGAGACACACATAAATATTTTAAAAAAGGCTAAAAAGATTCTATTAGTGTAAGCAGAAACAGGTACACAAAACTATGTTTACATCCATGGATCCATAGAAGAATATGTTTGTCTAGACCCTGCCTCTTTATACAACGTAATTTTTTAAAAACCTCAGGATATTTGCAATATGATGACAGGTTAGCTGAACTGTAAGAATAATATCGTATCATGAATATGAAGACAAGCTGGTAAAATATCTTGCAGTATACGTGTTATAAAAAGGACTTATAGCATATAGGAGGAGCACTATATACACAACTGGAATGTAATTGCATTTTTAGACACATTAATGCAAATGATAAATTACATGTTAATAAAGCAATGCGCATACCCGCCATGTATACAATTGATAATGATCTATAGTTATGCCTACTGACACATTAGGATCTTGAGTGCGTAACCATTGTTCTAAAACCTTAAACCTTTTTAAAAAAATAATCGATGCAGGATCATGATTGCAATTAAGTAAATATTACTCACTCATAACTAAAATAATATTAATAATAATATCAATGATGTACGATTTTATTAACATTTAGTTACATTACTGTTGTAGTCAAGTAGAACTGTAGCCAGTATATATAAAGCCAACTAGCTTAACCATCGCAGCTTATCGAAGTTGATTATCAGTTGATACCTACGGCTAAATATATGGGATATGCACCCTCGGTAGATTTATATATATAGCATTATTAGACCTATATTGTTGTGAATTACAATTATCAAAACAGGTAATAAAAACTTTTTTTTTTCAAATCCATTACCATAACCAAGCTGTTTAAGATTCAAATAACGCTCTGAATGGGTTGAAAAAAAAAAGTATTTTTAGACTCAAGGACGCTTGCAATGATCAGTGATATACAAGAAAAAGAAAAAAAAATCTAGGTTAGAAACATGTTTTGTCTTATCTTAGACAGACCACAACCCATTCTAAAATTTACTGGTAAAGGGCATCCATCAAAAAACATTTCTATAGTTATAATATTCACAATTTAAACATTCAAGTTGAGTAGCATCTCTACAGTGGTATGATAAAGAATCATTTTATCATGTACTGTACTATATTGAACAAAATATTATTATTTTGAGCAGTATATATGCACATGGATATGTTAAAGAATTAGTGGTGGATAAACATTCAGTAAGAATTTAGAGGTACCATGCATAGAAATATCATAGAATCTTTGCTCAATATGGCTAAAGTTATAGTAAGGTTTTTAATAACACAGCGGGTATACCTACCATCTTGTGATTTACTGCTCAGAGTTGTATGCAAAATGCTATTTACGAGATAAAGCGAATGATTAGAGATAGTGGGATTGAAGCGATCTTGATCTATTCTCAAAATTTAAAATTATAAGAAACCTTTGTACTTAATTGAACGTGGATATTCGGATGAAAAGCTCGTATCATTTTCGGTATACAGAACTGTCGATGCGAGCTGAACCGAGTTGTTAATATGAAGTTAAAGTGCTACAATACACACTCATCAATCACCACAAGAGGTGTTACTTTATCTACATATATGTATAGACAGCCGAAAGGTGACTTAATTAAGATAGATGGGTTTATATATATTTTAATCGTGATGCATGTATAATTCGGCAGACAAAGGAACAAGTTCCGTGTATAGTCAAGAACTGGTTATAATGGATAGATGGTATTGATAATAAGTTCAAAAGACCTGCCATGATTAATAAATTATATTCTATGATTGTTTGTGTTATACTTTAATCTAAGTTTTATATACGGGCTCAGTTTGGTCGCTATTCGAGTTATATATATATATATATATACATAATATTTTCTTTGAAATATATAAACGAATTCATAACTGAAAACCCATCCATTCATTTTGAGTTCATTGTTTTAGTACTATACTCAAATTTTGGCAAATCTTAAGTTACATACTTACAAAACAGTTGAGCAAGGCTGCAATTGATGCTCCAATTGATAATACATTCATGAATGCTCAACTTGATATCTTAAATATAACTGAGTAATAATTCCAATATTTGTAATGGCATATCAAATTTGGGCACTGCAACTCATGAGGAAATAGGTCAGCCCGTTTACCGTGCCGAAACATTTGGGATAAAATTTTTAAGGGCTTTTTTAAATCTCAAACATGAATGTGGCGGACTCATGAGCCAGGAAATGTTAAGCACTATTAAGGTCATCGTAGAATTGTAGTCTGAGTGCTCCCACGCCACATCAATATTTATTGCAACGTATGATGTAAATCCCGAATTTTTTACACTTTGAATTTTGGCACGCTTAAGACTGAGCTTGCTTTTTTTTTCTTTTTCTTCTCCGGCTTCTACCCCGGAATCTGTAGTTTACACGGCTTTAACCATAGCTAACACTTAAAATAGAAAATTTTGAAGTGTATAACTTTTACTGAGCCGCATACTCTATAACCCAATAATAAACAAACCAATTCATATATTGTACCCAAAGGTTTTATCATGAAGCGTTTATTAATCAGATAGAGAAGTATACATAAAATAATCTCAAAAATATTCATAGACAAATTGGAACGAACCAATTTATATATTGCTTTGAACAATCACAAACTTTTTTATTTTTTGTTTTAAATTGCTAGTGACTTGAATTTGATAATAATCGACATACTATAGCTTTATTAATTTGCTAGATATACATGATAGAGTATAAACAGAGTTCAATAAACTGATAGAAAAATGATGAGCTATTTGCATGATACTGCTAGTCCTGCTCAAAGCAGTAATTGTTTTGGTGCTGATGTTGGCGAAGGGAGCCATGAAGATGAGAATGGTAGCATGAACTGTGAGACTTTAAAACCAAGCAAAACTAATGGGTTAAAAACGTTCTTTAAGAGAAGTCAACAAGATGAGCATAAGCAAGGTAACATATCTGAAAATGTTAATACTGACAATGGTTTTCAACCGTTAACTGAAAAACAGCAGAATGAGCAAAATCAAAACTGTAGCAGTATCCAAAGCAACAACAATGATAATAATAATAATAATATGACAAACCAAGGCCAAAGCAACGAACTAACGGCAACTCAACAAACCAGTCATGAGATACAAACATATGGAATTCAAAACACGAGACTGAGAATGGAAAATCAACAACGTGAAAGAAATGAGAATGAACTTTTGAATTTAGAAGAATTTAATAACGCATATATTGCAAAACCTGCAACTATAATACCATCACATCGATATCCAAGTGATAGCAGTAGAAAGGCTAATGATCCAAGATCCCCTGCTAATCAATTAGATAATGATAGTGAGCCAACTCATCGAATTAGTATGGAGGATGCCGCTCAAGTATATAATTATGAATTGCCATTTATCATTGGACAACAATATCAAGAAATACCAACACCACCTATTAATACTCCAAATATACCTAATTCCCAAGAGAATGAAAATACCCCGAATATTGGTACCAGTGCAGCTGCTAACAATACACCAATCACCATAACTCCATCAGTTATAGAACCTAAATCATGGGTTTCATTTGATTATCCAAGAAATAAAAAATATCCATTATCAACAAACACTGCAAGTGCAACAATAACTAATGGTAGTGATGTTGATTTAGCTTCAACGAATATAGACTATGGCAGTCCAAGGTATCCAGTTTTTCCTGCTACTGCTCCAGTTAATCCAACATTATCAGAATATTTACCAAATCGATATCGATTCAGTTCAAGGTCACAACAAAATGCTTATGAAGATTTAGAAGATCATCCTTATTATAATGCACCGACTGCTACACCACCACCACAAACAAATTTACAAACTGGTACAATCATTTCAGGTGAACAAATTCATAACTCAAGATTATCACTTACAAATCCAGATCCAAATACACCAGATTCTAATACACCAGATGAACTGCCTGAAAAAACTTGTTGGCAAAATTTTATATCATTTATAACTTGTAATTATTAATAGCTTATTATATATGTATATATATTATTATTATTATTATTTATTTATTAAATTTATTCAGATGCATCAGCAAAACCATCAGCAATATCTTGCATCAATTTATCAAATTCAGTTTCAAATTTTTCTTTACCTTCAGATGGTTCAAAGAATTTAGATTTTGAAACAGAAGTTTTAATAGATCTAGTTTGTTCACTTAATTTATTCCATGCAGCACCATTTGCAATAGCCTTTTGAGCTTCATCGTGATAAGAAACAAATGCTTTCATCATACCATCAGTTTTCCAAATTGGACAAAATGCATCATAACTAGAATAACCATTTTGTTGTAAGAAATCTTCTTTAACTAAAGTAGCAACATCTAAAGTAATTTTATCAGAATCACTCAATGCACTTTTACCAACCAATTGAACGACTTGTTCTAATTCTTCAGCACTAGTTAAAATTTGTTTAATTTTATCTCTTGATGATGCAAAATTTGGATAATTATTTTCATAATATTTACCCAAAACATCAGTATATTTACTATAACTAATTGATGTATTAATACTTGGGAAATGTTTTCTTTGAGCCAATTTTTTATCCAAACCCCAAAAGACTTGTGTAATACCTAAAGTTGAAGTTGTAACTGGATCTGAAAAATCACCACCTGGTGGTGAAACTGCTGCAACAATTGAAACTGAACCTTCTCTACCTGGATTACCTAATGCAACAGATTTACCTGCTCGTTCATAGAAACTTGCCAATTTAGCACCTAAATAAGCTGGGAAACCTTGATCTGCTGGCATTTCACCTAATCGACCAGAAATTTCTCTTAAAGCTTCTGCCCATCTTGAACTTGAATCTGCAATCATAGAAACATTTTTACCTTGATCTCGGAAATATTCTGCAATTGTAATACCTGTATAAATACTTGCTTCTCTTGCTGCAACAGGCATATTTGATGTATTAGCAACTAATGCAGTACGTTTCATAATTGGTTCTTGTCTACCATTAATTTCAGTTGTTAATTCTGGAAATTCCATCAAAACTTCCGCCATTTCATTACCTCGTTCACCCTATAAATCTTGTTAGTAATTATCTTCTCTCTCTCTCTTTATTTTATACATACACAACCAACGTAAATAATAATATCTGAATTTGAATATTTTGATAATGATTGTGAAATAACAGTTTTACCACAACCAAATGCACCAGGAATACAAGTAGTACCACCTTGAACACCAGGGAATAATGCATCCAAAACTCGTTGACCAGTAAATAACGGATAATCTGCTGATAATTTACTTGTAACAGGTCTTGGGTATCTAACAGGCCATGTATGATACATTGAATATTCCTTCTTTTTACCATCAAATTCAATTTCTAAAATCGGTTCATCAACAGTATATGATCCTTTTTCAGCAATTCTTGTAATTGTACCTCTTGCTCTTGGTGGTAATAAAATTTTATGATCATTAACTAAAGAATTTTCAACAACTGAACCAAAAACATCCCCACCAGTAATATGGTCACCAACTTTTAAATCACCAGGAGTAAAATCATATTTAATTTCTCGATCTAAAGCTGGAGCATCAACACCTCTTGGAATATAAATAGATTGTGATTTTTTATTAATAGCTTGTAAAGGTCGTTGAATACCATCATAAATTGTTTCCATTAAACCTGGACCTAATTCAACAGATAATGGTTTACCAGTTCTTAGAACTGGATCCCCAACTGTAACACCTGCAGTTTCTTCATAAACTTGAATTGTTGCTTTATCACCTTCAATTCTAATAACTTCACCAACTAAATTATCATGACCAACTTTAACTAATTCATACATTGCACATCCAATCATATTTTCAGCCACAACAACTGGACCTGAAACTGAATAAATGTACCCATAATCGGATTCTTTTTCATTATCCAAGTTTAAGTTTTTTAATTCTTTTCTTGCGTTCTCTACAGCACCGGCCTATTTTTGTTAGTTTATTTTTATTTTATTTTCTTAATTTTCTCAATAAAATACTTACCATTGTTGTTAGATTATTTGTTAGATGTGTAGGTTGAGATTGTTTTATTTTAGGAATATAAAAAGTAGAACAATAAATAATCAATGAATTTGGGACTGTAGCGAAATAAGGAGGTACACAAGTGCTACTGTTTTCACAGCAATTGGGACTTTAGAAGTTTTTGTTGTTGTGCTGGGGAGTTGGTGCGTGGCACTGCTTGAGAAAAAAGATAGAGAAATTAAGTGGGTGTTAAATATTAACGCCGCTTGATTGGTATCAGCTTAAGATTAACGGTGTTTTTACTTCTCTATGATTACTAAGATATCATTTGGCATTATGTAATCTCATTCTTTCGTGCGGCTCAATCTTAATTGTTATCTAATTTGTTTTATTGTGGAATCTAAGAAGTTGTATATAGGCGGTGGCTTAACTGCAACCTTTAGGTGAAAGATTGTGTTAATATGAATACAGTTTATTTACTGTCGTAATGGCTCTATCAATATTAAATCATCATAGGCATATATAGGTCATTAGTCTGACAGACTTCATTCAATATTTAATAAAATCCCTTAGAATAATTTTTACCAAGTCAACCCTTTCTGCACGTGCACTAATAATTAAGCTGAACATTTTTATCAGATCAATAGCTGACAATTTAGTAGCACTTAGTATAGACTAATTTACATTTATAAAAACTGTTTTAGTGCTATCACAGAAAACTTTAGCTAATTAGATTCAAATATCTGTCTGCTACTGGTGCAGTCTTCAAAAAAAAAAAAAAGAACATTATCGCTACTTCGCCTGGTATGACTGAATTAGTACACCCATCAATTGAATCTAACAGGCGTACTTCCAAAAAAACTAATTTATAAGTCTAATTACAAAGATTATATATGATTTATCAAATGTTCATAGCTAGTTATCGATTATCCTAGCTCAAATAAGCGCTACAACATTGACATAAGTATACATTTCTGCAGAATGAGCTCTTAATTTTACATATGAAATGTTGAATTCAGTAGCGAACAATACTCAGGTTAGTGTTTGAGATCATATCTATATACATATGTGAATAATATTGTCATCATTTGCATAAACTATACATAGTTGACAACTGAAACTTCTGTATTTATAATAAATACTATCTAATTAATCTATTGAGCCATATATTTGTAAGCAGGGATTTTTTCTATGTTTCGAAACAGAGTACATTATCATTATTCAATATGATAGGCAGCAAAACCAACAACTTGGCCAACAATTGATTTGTCATAGATAAATAGCTACCTAACTTGTTGCAAGGCACCCTTTATACTTTAGATACTCGCATTTGCTGTACAGCTCTTTATAGCACCAGTAAAATGTATACTGGAAAATAATATTAGCTATTATAGGTTTACAGCTCTTAACAAGAGTGTAGCTTTAAAACTACAGTTATTTCAAGGTGGTAAACCAAAGATAATAACTGCGAACAAAAATCCATCAGCAACTTGCTATTTCAAGATAATTGAACTAAATCAATCTACAATCTTCTACAATTAAAGAAAAGAAAAAAATAATCATCTAGTTAGGAAGGTCATCCAAAATCTTCAATTTTTATACATTACAGAAATAAAAAGAAAACTTTCAGATTACAATAAATTTCACAAAAAAAGTTTTAAAACTCAGTAAATAATAAAAAAATATCTCGTTTTTTAGATCTTTATACATAAATTAAGCTTTGATAGCATACTTTCGTTGAGGGAAAGCAATTTGTTGTTTTCGTGCTCGAACAGTTTGTTTCTTAGCTTCATTAGGAGTTAATCTTCGTCGGATAGCTCGAGTTTTCTTAGCTCGTAAATCTTTTGGAATATATTTTTTACCTCTGTAGAATTCTCGTAATTGTTCTCGTTGAGTCAAGTTAATGACGGTCAAAATTCGAGCAATTGAAGTTCGAACATCACCAATTTTGTTGGACTTGACGTTATTGTTGGCAGCGTTTTGTGCTCGCAACTTGGACAATTCTTGCTTCAAGTCAGCTAATTGGGTTTCCAATTGAGCTTTTGATTGCTTTCGAAGTTCTAATGGCTTGACACTTCCCTGTTAATTGTTAGTAATGTGTTCTTTTCTTTCTATAAAAGAGTATTGTGAATGCATGTTGTTAATAATTAAGAAAATTTGAAATCAGGTTGTTTTTGTTTTTTTACACATGTTAAAAGATTTGATAAATCATGTACTTCGTTTGATCATTTACTTTAAATCTTCGTTATGTTATGAATCGACTATTACAATACCAGTGTATTATACTCTTAATTGTTCGTATCAATATTATCATGTAATATCCATCACTTTTGTAAAAATATATCCATCAGCTTTTTCATGTCGTCAAATTGTCAACTTGTTTCGTCTAGACTCTACCAATACAACCCATTCAACATAACATTTCTGCCGTTTAATCTCATTAACATTATCAAGTCCATCACATTCACAATATCCTCCATTCTCAATAACTGAATTCACCATACCATTTTTGTATATATTATTACTGTGTTGTCGTCGTCGTCGGTCGGATGCAAAAATCGTCACAAAAAATTTAGAGAGAGAGAGCTTCAAACTGTGAATAATTTCCCAGAGAGCGAGGGCGAGCGGGTTACAAGCGTGAGTGGTAGCTAAATTTTTCAAGCCTTGGTAACACTTCAATTGAAAGGGCGGCTACAAGCACTAGGGGGAAGCTTCTAAAGCAAAAATTTTCAATAAAATGTCTCAGATGTTGGGTTTGTTCCCAATTAACTGTGTTCACAAAGTTTTTAAGCCTAGGGTCACAATTGGGGAGCGGCTTAAGCCTTGGTAGGGGATTTTAGAAAATGATGTGTCTTAAGCGTCTGTAGATTTTTAAGCGCTGTAAGAGAACCCACTCTGGGTTTTTGAGTTTGAAAAATTTGCACTCAAGCGTGATGAATGGGTTAACAAATTAGTTTTGGTAAAAATAGAGTAGGGTTCGCGGGCGCAGTAGCTCCAATTTTAGGGTTTGAATAGTTCCGTTTTGGGAATAAGCTGTGGTAATGTTTAGATATTGATACTGTTAGGCTCACTATTTCTAACATCTAACGATAGCCGTATATTGATTCTAGTCCAGCAATTTACAAATCTATCTACTCATGTATAGTGTTTTAATGCATATATGCTTTAGGTGAAAGGGTTCAAACAATTGAATAGAATCTTTATAGAATATGAATAATGTTGTCAATAAATTTATGTTTTTTTTTGGTTAGTTAAGAATCAAAGGTTTGTGAATAACGATTGTAGGTTAAACTTTTAGTCGGGTTTCGCTGAAATGAGTGCATTTTGTCATGTACAAGGTTTATCCATAATTAGCAGTAGAAATTTTAGGAACATCCTCCTTTAAAACTATGTATCTACATGTTAAACTTTAAAATGATTTTATGCTTCCTGTACCTTGATTTGATATATAATTTATAGGTGCATTAACCTAGTTAGAAATATATCATCAAAACTAGTTGGGTCATAAATATAGACATGTATCAAATAAGGGTATTTGTGTCCAGTGGTTTTATTCAAATTATTATCATTTGTCACTCAAGCAGAACCAGATAAGCTTACAGCTAACTAACTACAGTTTTAGGCTGCGTGTTACATCTCAGCAGGAAAGTCAATTGTTAGTAGACGACTAGAAGCCAACAAATCTTAATGCGTATAAGCTTTAACACTTTAGCAAAATCTGCTTAGCTTCTATATAAATATGGAAGATTTTGTAGCTGAACATATCCAATCATTTACTTGAGTACTTGAATGCTAGCTAAATTGTACATAAATTGACATTTCAGTCCTATAATTAATAAATTATTATTATATGCAAAGTTTTTAGCCCTGTACATGTTATAGATTATACTGATATATTGAAAGAAGAAGTATTAAGTATTGCCAGTTAAATTTTTTTTTTTAGAAAATATCTGTGTGGATTCAGCCAATTTATTGCAATTATTATTGATTTGTTTCTACCTATAGTTCGGTCAATTAGTTATAATAACTGTCGAAACCATCTCATTATGTGATGTCGCGACGCGTGTTTCTACAAGTACCAAGGTAAGTATGCGGCTCTACACAATCATGAGGCTGACTATAGTATACAGTGTATCCGGGAATATCGGATGATGCCGGACTAAGAATTCCTCCATGAAACCATGGCCATTATTGGGATTGAAAACACTCACACATGTCCATTGTCTCACTAAAAAGAAGAAAAAAAATTTAACACTCTCAAAACTGTAACTCTCAATATATTTTTTGGTTTTTTGGATCATTTCCCTGGATCGGTGGTGTGTATATGGATAATGATTGTTCAAACTAAAATTAGACACATCCTATAGATCATTATTGGTGAATAATCCACTTTATTAGCATTATATAGATCCAATAACTATACATCACTGGTTGATATGCAGTATAATTCAAATATATATTGTATTAACAATATATCTCATTTCAATAACCCATCAAACAAGTACACGTGTTATTATGGGTAGATACTATATTTTATCTGGTTGTGCAGCTGTATCAATATAATTCAATTCTACTATATTATTTTCTTAGGCCGTTTACAACTTGTACACACGCCTATCAATATAAAGTCGTGACCATCATTTCTCAAGTATAAAATGGTTGAAACTGAGATAAAATTGTCCCGTTACATAGCTGAATCAATTATTAGCTGAGTATATTTAATATAAAGATAAGAATTCACCAAAGACGGCTTATGTAGTGGTTTTAACAAAAGGCTGTTTATTTCACGATAATAAATGCAGAATTTAGTTTATCCAATTTTGTAGGAGCTTGTGGGGTTATATTTACACGAACGTTATAATCTGTGAAATTTTTAGTCTTATAGATTGTACTAGTTCATCTATGGGGCAAACAATAAGAGATTATGACGCAAGAACAAAATCAATTGAACCTTTGAATGTGTAGCAATTCATATGATAGATGAATTAGTTTCAAAATCAAGAATTGTTTTGGCTTTTTATTGAAGACTTGAACTTTGAACAATACTTATTGTTTGGATCTTTATGACTGATTATGACTTTGATCAAAACAAGACTCGTGATATTAGTTATTATAAACTATGGTCATGGTTATGCTTGAATTTACAAAATTTTTCAGAGTATATAAATATAGGAGTAATTTTATAATATGTATATATATTTCTATTGTTACTAAATTAATTACTATATTATTGTTTTATACCTCGGATACTTAATTAAGAAGATGTAGACTAGTTGGTAACAATTACCTGGATGTTTCTACTGTATATGGTCATTTGTAGTCACGAATGAACATGATTAAGCATGATCCATTTCGGCCTCAAATTGATATTTGTAAACTGATAGATAGATATATATGCTTAATTATTTGATATAATAGTTTACCAATCGGAACTTTCGATATATTTGGACTTTGCTAGAATGTTTTCCAATATTTTTTAATTGAATACTTTAAATTACCTGTACATATATCGTGGATGAATTTTAAAACCACTATACAAATCTTTAGTAGTTAAGCAAATACTAAGCCTCTGGAAAATAACAATAATGTCCATCCTGACATTGGACTAATTTATAAAACATTTTTCTGTACAAACAAGGGTATTAGGCTACTATATGTATGGTGTAACAACCACCTACTGTCTCTATAGATGATTAATTATAAAGTAACACATTAAGCCGCATATACTGTTTTCAGAAAGTAGTTTCCTGAAAAAATGATTTATTGTAGCGCGTGAACTTTGGTTAAATGGATCCTTTTTTATTTAATGAGTCAGGTTCAATCTCTAGCCTGAGGCAAAAGTAAATAAAAACCAAGAACTTTTACGTTTTTATCTAGCTAATACGTATCTATTAGGATTATACGTGTAGAGTGTTTCTCCTATTAATGCCCTGTATCTTTGTGTAAATAATCAAACCCTATATTCCACTTGAAAGCTTATCAATGGACTTCACCTTGGATATAGATATGGAATTATTAGGCCAGTTTATAAGAAATAATTCTAACTTATCATAACTTAGGCATCGGATGGATAGGCACTTGAATTTTGCCACGACATTAATGTATTGGTTAGATCCATTGAAGGCCTCTGGACATGTGTTTCTAGGTTTGAGGTGTGCTTCCATTAATATATAACATTATAAATCACATGATCACTTCTTCCAATTACCTGGTCGACATTAATTCTAACCTTTCAAAACCAAATGAACATTTACTATAGTTTGACACCCCTAAAGATCAAATCTATCATATTAAACTTCCTAATGCTGAATCCAACTCGTATTTCAAATATTACTTTGAAAAATTAAAACCGATAGTTATTAGATTCTATAGAGCTCCACTGCGTTGTTTTTTATACAGAAAACATTAAAATTATCAAGTTTTTTTAATCGACCACAAGTACCCAAAAACAGGTTCCTATTTTTTGTTTAGTGAAACTACTGAAGGTGACGCGTATCTACGTGGTAAATTATATCCGATAAATACACGTCTCTAGTACAAGGTTACCACTTGCTTTGTGAGGTCTTCAAATTAACCTTGCCTATCATTAGCACGTGTGGGTCTCAAGATCATCATTATCCATCATCGGGCCATTAACAGTTTATCCGATCTAAATTATCCACTATAGATGTACCATATATCTATGGATCCTACCATGCATGGCTATCCATAGTAATTATAAAGTACCAGTAGTCAGTTTGGTGATAATGGTGGGAGGCTATTGACCTAATGTGGTTCACCTTAACTTTGAGCTAGGAATCTAGCATATGTTCATATTAATCAATTGTATACCCATGCGTACCTATGATGGGACACAATACAGTGGCAAGTAAATCTGATCAAGATGGGTAAAATGTATACATGTAGTAATTCGAAACCTTTATATATCTGGGAAATCTATAAGCCGATCTATATCAGAGTAGTTGCATATACCACGTATTTAAAATGACCACTTTCATCATAATTTTCGGTTGTTATTTGTATATAACTGATTGTGTAGATACCAGCAACTAAGCATATATAACGGTTACTTATAATTTGAGTCATTGTGAGCAATACTGTTGTCATTTGGTTTTTGGTTCAGCTGCCTTCAGTAAGAAATTAATCAAATGGGGAGTGCTTTCTAAAACTCAATTCGCAATTGGTTACATATCCGGATTAAGTTGACTCGAAAACGTTGAACGTATTTTATATGCCGTACCATAAACTATATGAGCAAACGACCGAAGCAATTCTATTATATCGTATTATATTCTGAAATAAATAACTGATGAATGGAGTGTGAAGTTAATAACCGCTAAAGAGTATTGTAAATTTACAATGCTATATGTTCGTCGTTTATTGATGGTTATTGGAATCACCTCGAATGCTTAGTTTTTGTTTTTCTGTTAAATTTTTTTAATGAATACTTCTGGGTCTTAACTGAGACAACATAAGCCATTTCTGTCATACAGTCACAAGTGGATCATAATGTTCGAAACTGGACTTATAACTTATATATAATATATATATTTACGATACGAGACAGAACTTTTTAAATGTCCTCATAGATTGTTAGGATTAATTAAATTTTAGATGTAGACCTATTATCCATCCAGAGTAGATTCATTATCAAGCTAATTAACCCAGCCAGAAATTTATTCCAAATCCTTTTAAAACTGATAGCGGTCAATAAATTTACCTAAAGATTTAAATGCCCGAATTACTGGAATAACTTAATTAAATTAAGCTATTTTATAAGCAATTTAAATAATCTACCATTCATCGATGATGACCCAAGCTTAAAAGCAAAGTTTTATAGCATCATTATCTATGAGATGACATAAGGAGCTAGAAAATAGCTGCTATAGTGAGCAAAGTTTAATTCAATACTTATAATTGTGGACGTTTAAGTAGCATATAAGTGTATAACTGGGCTAGAATTTGTAATTCCAGGTGCAATCAAAATTCAGTATTACCGCATCTAATCAAATCTTAACACACTTTCTACTTATTACCTCAACTAAGTCAAAACAAATCTAGGGGCACTAATTCTTAATTCTGCTTGAATTAGAACGTGAGTAACATTTGTAAAGCCTTACCAGCAGCTGAAATCACATTTTCAAGTGGGAGATTGTTAATCAAGATTAATCATATTTAGGGGGGCCGATCGATCGGGTCTTATAATTAGCTGGTTATAGTTAACACGTATCGCTTTTTTTAGATTATGTGCGCCGCCGCTTACATAAGTGCCTCAGGCTTATGAAGTTTTTATTCCTCCCGACGTGTGTGATCTGGTTTTTTCCAAACGCTGGAATAAAAGTAATCGCCTCCCCTTTTTTCTTACTCCCACTAAAATAGCTAAAGCTTAGAACGTAGAACAGTGATTTTTTTCCCTTCTCATTTTTCCCTCTTTTCTCTTTTTTTTTTTTTATATATATTACTACCACTACTTTTTGTCATTAATTGTAATTAGAACTTAAAAAAAGCGGTGCCACTAGGTAAGTTATAATTAACAAATTATTAAAAAAAATGATATGGTGATTTATCAAAAGTATTTTTGAGTTGGCAGGTTGTAATTGGATTGAAAGGTAAATAATTTATCAAAAAATGAGGTTTGGAAATATTTGGGCTGTAAATGATGAGTGAATCGACATGAAACCTGAGAAACACAAGAATTACACGACATATATATTGAAAATTATTATTGATGTAAATGATCAAAGAATGTTTGGCGTTTAGTGAAAAAAGTTCAATAAAATATGTGGAAAATAAACACGACAACATTTGTTATTTTTTTTTTTTTTTGATGTTGAAAAATTATAATCAGCACCATAATGATACTACACAATTATTGGACATGATCAACAAGATTCAACACTGCAATATTCACTTAATAACACGATTTATTGTTTGAAATGACACATTGAAGAACTTAAAGTCTGGATAAACAATTATGCCCCTCCGTCGGTAGTCACTCCAAAATTGAAGTGATTGGGCCACATGTCTTTTTCTCACTCTCAATTCGTTGCGCTGTCTAAAGCATTCAAGCACTACCAATTTTTTCCTCATCAAAAAAATTCTTTGACATCACACGCCCTCCAATGCAACCTATTGAAAATACTTTTTTTTTTTTATTTGATCCCTCCAAAATTTAGCAAAAGCAGAGAATACTAACAAAAACATAGTAAAATGGGTCTATTTATTTCAAAATTATTTCAAGGCCTTTTAGGTCGTAAAGAAATGCGAATCTTAATGGTTGGTTTGGATGCCGCAGGTAAAACTACTATTTTATACAAGTTGAAATTAGGTGAAATTGTCACCACTATTCCAACTATTGGTTTCAATGTTGAAACTGTCGAATATAAAAACATTTCATTCACTGTGTGGGATGTTGGTGGTCAAGATAAAATCCGACCTTTATGGAGACATTATTTCCAAAACACTCAAGGTATTATTTTTGTAGTTGATAGTAACGATAGAGATCGAATTACTGAAGCACGAGAAGAATTACAACGAATGTTGAATGAAGATGAATTAAGAGATGCTTTATTATTGGTCTTTGCTAACAAACAAGATTTACCAAATGCTATGACTGCTGCTGAAATCACTGAAAAATTGGGTCTACATTCTTTGAAACAACGACCATGGTATATTCAAGCCGCTTGTGCCACTTCTGGTGACGGTTTATATGAAGGTTTGGAATGGTTGTCTACTAATTTAAAGAATCGAACTTAGGTTTTATTCTCAACTTTTTATTAAATTATAAAGTAAAAGAAGAAAAAAAAATTTATTAAATTTCTCTATTTTTTATGTGGTATTAATTATATGTTTTTGTTTTTTCATCTATTCTCGTTTGAATTTTTATTATTGTAGACTGATTGTAATTGTGTATTCGTATGGAATATTTGAACCCCATTCTCAAAGCTTGTTAATTATCAGATATCGAGTTTTGTAATTTATGTACTTGTACATTGTACAATTAGATCCATAGATAGATTTGTATTTTTGTCAGTGTGGAGATTTTATTGCTCCCAAGCTCACACATAAAGTTAAAATTGGAAGAAAAAAAAAACACTACAGCCACTTACACAATTTTTTTAAGCGTGGACTGCTTTGTGTGCCTGCTCACCCCCTATAATCATCACAACTTTCCAAAACTATTGCGAGCCAGTGGACATTTAAACAACTAACAAATATAACGACACAATATCATGAGCCACTTTGAGGAATGGGAAATTAACAAATACTGGGAGATTTTCTCAGGATTGAATCCAGCAAATGGTTTATTATCAGGAGATGCAGTTGCACCAGTATTTAAAAATTCACAATTAGCAGATTATCAATTAGAAAAGATTTGGGATTTATCAGATGTTGATCAAGATGGTAATTTGGATTTTGAAGAATTTTGCATTGCAATGAGATTAATATTTGATTTAATTAATGGGAAAATGACAGAATTACCAGATACGTTACCAACATGGTTAATTCCACAAAGTAAACAATATTTAGTTACAGCAAACAATGCAGTCATTCAAGGTGATTCAAATTATGGTGGTAAAGTAGATTATAGTGATTATGATGATGATGAATTGGGCTTAAGCAGTGATTTTGATTGGTATATTAGTAAAAGCGATAGAGAACAATATTCAACAATCTTCTCAGCAAATAGTGATTATAGAGGTATGGTATCATTTGATTCATTAACAGAATTATATGGAGAATTAGGAATTCCAGAAACTGATATTCGATCAGCTTGGAATTTAGTCAATCCCAGATCAGATGAAAAAATTGAAAGAGAGCAATGTGTTGTATTTTTACATATTTTAAATAATAGATCAAAAGGAGTTCGAGTACCAAGATCAGTACCAGCCACATTAAGAGCCACATTCGAAAAATCAAAACCAGAATATACTTTAAATTCAAAACAATCTGTTTTGAATAGAGCTTCGGCAGCACCAGCTAATTCATCAACAAGTAAAAAATCGGCATTTGGGGAATCATATTTATCAAGATTAGGGTTAGGTGGTAGATCAAAAGGTTATGATAGTAAAGGGACTGATTTTTCATCAACAAATAATACAGATTGGGAAGAAGCGAGATTAAAAAGAAAACTAGCAGATTTGAATGATCATATTAAAAGAGCTGAAGAATCAAGTGAAAGACGTAAGAAAGGTTTGGAAGATTTTGGTAGTTCAAAAAGTGCATTAATAAAAAGAGAACTGGAACAATTATTAGATTATAAAGAACGTCAATTACAAAAATTGAAAAACAATGATTTTAGTAGTAATAATGGTGGAGTAGATTTATCATCGACTCAACAAGAAATTGAAGAAATTTCTATGCAAGTTGAAGAATTACAAAATCATCAAAAGAAATTACAATCACAATTAGAAGATTTACAAAATCAAGTAAAAGCTTATTAGTATTTTTTATATAGTTATTTTATTATATTCAATTTTTTTTTTTTTTTCAGAAGCAACAAAAAAAAAATATATATTTAAAAAACAGGTGAATTATTTCTTTTCTTCAGTTTGTTCTTCAGGTTTTGGTTGTGCAATTTTAAAACTATCTGGGGAATCATCTCTACCTGGACCAACAGGTTCCCATGCAGTTGAACCAGCAGAGAAATTTCTAAATGCTTGACTTAATTCTAATGGTTCATAAATGACTCGTTTCTTTTCTTCACAATATCGAACTTCAGTATAACCAGTTAATGGGAAATCTTTTCTTAATGGATGACCTTCAAAACCATAATCAGTTAAAATTCTTCTTAAATCTGGATGGCCTTCAAAAAAGATACCAAACATATCATAAGTTTCTCTTTCAAACCAATTAGCACCTTGATATAAATTTGAAATACTTGGAACTGGAGAGGTTTCTGATGCATAAGTTTTAACTCGAATTCTAGAATTATGTCGATAAGATAATAAATTATAAACAACTTCAAATCGATACTTTCGTGATGGATAATCAGCAGCTGTAACATCCATAACTGATTTAAATTGTGCCGCAGTATGATCTCTTAAGAATTTAAAAACTGGTAAAACTGCTTGTGGTGGAATATGAATTGTTAATTCATCTTTCCATACTGAAAAATGTTGAATATATTTTGGTAAACAAGTTATTAGATATCGACCATATTTATGTAAATCTTCAACATGTTCAATATATCCATCAGCAGGATTCTTAATTGCTGCTCTTAATTCTTTACCAGGATCAACTCTTGGCCATTGACCTGGATGTTCTAAACCTTCTGGAACACCTTGAGTTTCTTTGAAATTGATTGATGCTGATGAAAAAGATCTTGATGCAATTTTATTGATTGATGATAAAGTGATTCTTCGAGTGGCATTTGATGCCAGTTGTTTAGTAGCAACAGTTCGTGAATACATGATTTACGGTTTTTATTATACACGAATAGTTTCTTTGTGGTGGTGAAGGGAAATTTTTTTTTTTTTTTTTTTTTCTCTTGTGCTGGCTGGTGAAATAAAAAATTATACTGCTATTTTTTTGATTACTGGTATTAAATTTCGGGAGGTTGAAATTTTTTGAGAAATTCTTACAAAATTGAAAATACAAAATTGTGATTGGATTATTATGGGTGTGTTCGCGGGGGCTCGGTCAATACTGAGTTAGGAGTTACCCGGTGTAGCTAGTGCGTGTGTTAATTGTAGCTTGTGTTTTGAGCCGCATGTTGAAGGAAAGTTGGTCAACATGAATTACTTCCAGCTTAATTTTAGGTAGAATACTCTTCAAAATGTCATTTATTATATAAACTGAATAAATAAATATGTTTATAGTCAAAATGTATAGAAAATGCTATATTGATTTGAGTGCCTTATATATCTGAAATCTTGATCGGGTTTTTTTTTTTTTTTTTAATCAATTAATACCAAAAAATAATAACAATCAAAAATTCAATGACAACAAATAATAAGGAAAGTTAGACACAAAAAACCTCTTTAATTAAGGATCTAAAGCTTGACTACCAATATTCTATTATCGAGTACTGGTAGCCCCGCTAATCGATCATTTTGATAACGCACATAGAAAAGACGGTAAGCCATATATTTATTTCTTGCTAGTCTGGTATATATGAGAAATGAAGTCATTATGGTGATATCTTCAATCGGTGATGGTAATGAAAAATCTTTAGCCCTTTTGTAGCTCATGTAAAACCTCTAAAGATCGTAGCTATATATAGAGTGTTATGCTGCGAAATCTGGGCCCACTTTTAGAGTGATCTAAGAATTTGAACTACTTGGATTTAGTAATATATCGATACATGAACATTAATACTGAGCTTGTTAAACTAATGATAGTCTGAACGTGCGAGAAAATGTCTGGATTAGGCATCTAAAAATTTAGAAGTAAGAGTACCAGGTCATCCGTAAAATACTCACTAATTAGTTAATGGCAAAAGCAGGCCAGTCAACTATATATATTCAGACCATCTATCAAATAAGATGTAAAGATTCCTCTATATAAGTTCATTGTATGGGTACATATATATATACTCATTATGACTTTACTAGGTGTTAATTTGAGCTATAGCTTTATTTGAAATTTACCAATAAGATGCCGTAAGAGTTCATGAGGCTTGCAATTGATGGCAGAAATTGCGCGAAAGCTCAAATTTTTGATACCCTTATTTCAATTTTTTGTTGCTATCCAAGTTGAGATCCCGACCCATGGAACCAGAATCAAGCTGGGTGCTTACCATAGCAATTGTTCACTCATGGTTGCAATCGTTAACCTAATTGGATGATACCATTCATGAGAACACTGAATAGTAAATAAAACAGTATATCTCTGCTAGTGGTAGAACTTTGGAAGAGGTATCACAAATCAATAGTTAAATAACTCATAAGATCGAGATCGATTTATGTTTGCCTGAGGCAATTGATTTTGGCACGGTAGATTGGAATAAGCAGAGCGCTATAGATATTAATGTACAATATATATGTATACTGTTAAATTTGGATAGATAGATTGCAGGTATCCTATATTTAAAATTTAACTGTATATATATATCTATAGCTTGTCCTCGATCGCAAAGATGAAACATGGTTCGAATAGATTCAAGTGTCAGTACCATCTGTATTAACCTCTTAATTATGAAATTATACTGTATTACGTATAAGTTGTAAATGCACAATACTTATTGAATGTATATCCATATATGTATCGACATATGCAGTTTTAGCAAAGAATGATCGATTTGGCAGTGACCATATATATTAAAAAAAAATAGGTACAGTTTCTTAAGGTGCTAGCAGTTATCTAGTGCTCAGCTCAGTCTAATCAAAACTAGATGCTCTTTTATATATAATACTTCATAACATATGCATAGATAGGTCGAACGTTTTATAGCGGTTACGTAGACAACATATACATTATTTATATCTACATGTATGTTAAAGCATGTTCTATAGCAGAATTCTTTATTCAAGATAGCTATATGGTATACATTTTATGATATGGATAGATACAATTTAATAATCCATGAATAATTGATAAAATTTAGGAATGTCCAAATAGGGTATTTGATAATCCTCAGGAGCCTGATTTTTTTTTTAGCTACTGTATGCAGCCATCGTGAAGCAAGACCTTTTGTACCAATGTCCCACATATCATACTTGTATTATAAAATATTGCAGATTCTCATCCTATATATGGTACAAAGTTGTTTTATTCAAAGACTGCACATACATGTATTTACAACAACATATTTTAGGCTTAGTAAAGCTTAGCATTGTTATGCATAATTAATTACCCCTGTAATGTTGAATTACAACCTTAACTAGAATATTTAAAACCGCAGTACAGCAATGCCACTGAGCTTTATGGATAACTAGAATCTCACATTATACCCAGGACTATTGAGATGGGTCTAATAAACCAGATTTTACTGATTATCATATTGGGCATTATCCATATCCATTATGGTTAATGATCTTAATAAAAAAAACCATTCACCAAATTGTGCAACCGTCACATCCGGATACAAGCGTAAAAATACATGAGAACAGATTATCATATTTGATCTGCGATTGAGCAAAAAGATTTTACTTGCCCACTACAATTGTCTATCATAGACCTTGTTGATCCGTTAAAAAATGCTCTAGTAGCAGGTTGTACTTTGCGCGTAGTGCAGTGTACCGTAAAAATGTTAATGTTCATAGATAGAATAAACTGAGTTTTTATCAAAAAGTACAGCTTGCTTATAATATCCTGATCTGGATTTGTTAGCCAGTACTATGGGCTATAAAACTTCAATATCCAAGTAATGCCTTGTTTGGAATCGATGCATTGGTAAAATATAACTCCAAACTTGAATAACCAAAGCCTTGTGACAAATTATTATATTATATTTCGACCTCATAATCCTTAAACAGTCAATAAGCTGAATAACTCGTATCCATGGATGCATTAGTGGAAGATTTCCAAGAAATCATTACCATTGATCGTCTAATACCCAATTTATCAAAATCTTAAATCAAAAGATTAAAAATAATAAATCAATGTTTACATCTAATTATAGTGAATAATGAGCGCCACTGAAAATTTCCAGAAATAGGTTCAAGTAGGCGTTATTTGATTTGAGAACCCCGGTTCCGGGAGCCACATTCATATTTATATTGAAAGTTTTAAAGTTTTTGCAGCGTTTAACGTGCCGTTACAAGCGCTTACATAATCAGCTACTTCAAAGCAGAATTCAAACCTTATTAGGACAGGTGCAACAACAACTTTGTAACAACAACGAACAAAAAAAAAAAAGGAAGAAAAAAAGCTTCTACTGTAACGCCCGCTTTAAAGTTTCTACCCCTTTAAATTTTTGTAAGCTTTCTTTATTTGAACATTTTTCTACCCAACGCCTTTTTTTTTTTAGACTCTTCTTTTTTTTTTCATTAACAATTTTTACTCGCCAAACAGAGAAAAAGCATACGACATTAGTATTACTAAGAAAAAGATATCAAAGAAGTATTACAGCAAGAAGTATTTATTATCTTTTTTTAACAACTGTAAATTAAAGACAGAAAAACAACTATTTATTTTATTATTATTATTTATTTATACAACACATTGAAAAAATGCCGTTAAATAATCCCAATCAGTTAGGAGATTCGTTTATCTCAGATGATGAAGAAGAGTTATGGTATGTATAATCTACTTGAGAGAACCAAAAGATAAATTACTAACAAAATAGTCCATTATGTGTGGAAGAAATGGATATAAGTGATAAAAATTTTAGGCCCTGTCCATGTGGGTATCAAGTTTGTCAATTTTGTTATAACAATATTAGACAAAATCCACAATTAAACGGTAAATGTCCAGCATGTAGAAGACCATATGATGATGATGCAGTACAATGGAGACATGTATCCCAAGAAGAATGGAAGCAAGATCATTTACGTCAAGCTCGTCGTGAGCAACAGCGTAAACAACGAGAACGAGAAAAGAAGGAAAGTGAACAATCTTCAAAGAAACATCATTTAAGTGGTATGCGTGTAATTCAAAAGAATTTGGTTTATGTTATAGGTTTAAATCCTAATATACCAACTGATGAATTGCATCATACTTTAAGAGGTGAACAATTTTTTGGTCAATATGGTAAAATTCAAAAAATTGTTATCAATAGAAGAAATAATTCAAATGGTAATCCAGGTTTAGGAGTTTATGTTACTTTTGCCAAAAAAGAAGATGCTGCTAAATGTATTGCTGCAGTTGATGGATCTGTTAATGATGGTAAATATTTACGTGCTGCGTATGGTACAACTAAATATTGTTCATCTTATTTAAGAGGTCAATCATGTCCAAATCCAAACTGTATGTTTTTGCATGAACCTGGTGAAGAAGCAGATAGTTACACTAGACAAGATTTATCAACTATTCATGCTGCAAGACAAGGTATTAAAAATGGTGGTACTGGTACTAATACTAGTGCATCAACTTCAGCACCTAGGCCTGCCCCAGTTCGAAAAGATACTGGTGATGATTATGATGATGGTTCAACTGCTTTACCAGCAACTGCTTCCTGGGCTGCTCATAAACTTCAGCAACAACAATTACAACAAGCAAATAATAACAATCAATATGCATCTGGTAGTTCATCTCCATCATTTGGTGGTAATGCACGACCAACTATCAAAACTAGACCATCTTCTTCACAAGTTCAACCTTCTCAACCAACTTCTTCCCAACCATCTTCAACATCTTCACCTCAACAACAACAATCACCAATTCAACAAACTTGGTTACCAGAACCTCAACAACCTAGAATTGATCCAACTGCAGAATCAATGAATGATTTACTGGAAGCTATGGGTATTGGTTCAATTGATTATTCTTTCAGTTCAAGTTTATTATCAAAAGATGAATTAAAAGATTGTATTCCACCTTATTTTTCATTTTCTTCAACTGCATTAACTAATCAACCAGTTCAACAAACTATTAATAATAATAATAGTAATAAAAAAACAAATATTCCAAAATCATCCGTTGATATTAGTTCATTATTTCAAATTAATAACTCTACTCCAGGTACATTTTTGGGTTATTCACCTGATAATAACCATCCATCAAATCAACAACGAACTCCACGACAAACAACTCCACAATTACAACAAAGTAAAACTGCTACACCACCACCAGGATTATCTAATGGTAATTCTGGTCATCAATCTGCTCCAAGTCAAGACCGACAAGTATTGTTGGCTCATTTGATGAATGGAGGAAGAGGTATGCAACAATCACCACAAACAAGCAATCCAAACTAACTTTTTTCTCTTGCAGGTACTGAACAAACTAGTTTGTTTGATGATATCCCATCAGCGAATGTTGTTCAAGGTGTGTATTCCTATTAACTTTATTAAAGACTTTGGATATTATTATTAATTTGGACATTTTATTTATTGCATTACTTTATTATTATTATTATTATTATCAATTGTTTTTTTTTTCTCTAATAATATTTATTACCTTCCTGCCAAGAAATAAAAGAGAGATTTTTTTTGTTTTGCAGTTTTGTGGAGAATTCAGTTTATAGTTGGATATAAAGAGTTTCTCCTTTAATTGTATTAATAGAATATTTATTTTTTGAAGAAAATTTTTCTTTCTATATACTAAAAATAAAGAAAGAAGAAAATCTCTTTTTTGTTTCTTGTAGTAGTGCTTATTATTAGTAGATTTTTAAAAAAATATTATAATAGTAATTTTCCAGTAGTCTTGTATTAAGAAGATACTAACAATATTTCTAGATTTTGATTTAACATATTTGCAACCATTTTTTGAAAGTGAGATTGCAAATGTAGAAGCTGATAGTATTTCTAATCCAAAAGGATCGGATGGTGATGCTGGCGGTGAAAGTTTATTACATTCTCCTCCACAAGATAAGGATGGTAATGTTGTATTACCTCCAATGGGTTTAATGAACCCAATGGGTATGAATATGAACATGAACATGATGAATATGAATATGATGAATATGGGTATGAATATGAATATGAACATGAACATGGGTCAGATGGGTATGATCCCACCACATTTGGTCAATGCAATGAATGCTCCTGGTACTCCACCAACTATGCTACCGCCTGGTTTGGTTGATTTACCTGATTCTGCTGATACTACTACTACACAAGTTAATGAAAATATTCCAGTTGGTCAACAACCAACGACTCCTACTCCAACTAATGCTAAACCAATTCAACAAGTTAATACTAAACAAGACGATAATGAAGGTAGTAAAGATATCTTGAAAATGTTAAATAGTGGTGGTGTTACTACTAGTACTCCAACCAAACCACAAAAACAATCTGGTGTATCTGTTGAAGAAATTGAAAGAGAAATGGAAGGTTTAAAGACAAAGACTAAAAAGACTAAGAAAGAAAAGAAGGAAAAGAAACCAAAGAATGTTACTCCACCTTCTGAAGCTGAAGAAATTAAACCAGTTAAAGAAGAAACAATTGTTAGTAAACCAATTGTTCAAGCTACACCAACTCCAGTTTCATCTACTAAAACAGCTACATTTAGTAATAAAGAAGTATCTCCAACTCCTGCAGAATTATCGAAACGAAATGAATCAGTTGGTACTAAAAGGGTTAAATTGGAACATACTCCAGTTACTACTGCTACTACCACCAAACCAATTATTAAAAAGGAACCATCAAAAAGTCCAGAACCAATTATTGATGATGATAGTAGGAAATCATCAGTCAGCGAAAGTAGTAGTACTACTACTCCAATTCCGGTTCCATATCACTCAGCATTAAATAGAAGAGAACGATTACAAGAAATTGATTTAACTACTGGGTTACCAATTGTTCATCAAGTTATCCCATCAGTTGATTCAAGAGATTTTATTCCACAAGATTCAGGTGTTAAATTAACAAGACGTCAACAAAAGAAATTGGCACAAGAAAAATTGAAAGAAGTTAGTGAAAAAGCAAGAATGGATCAAGTACCAAGATTTGCTCAATCAAGAGCTGTTAGACAGTATGAATCTGACGAAGAAGAAAAAGAGGAAGAGGATGAAAAGAAAGAATCTGTCAGCGCTAAAAGAAAAAGAGAAAAAGATGCAAAAACACCAGCTCCAAAGGCTTCAACTTTAGAAGAAGTTCAACAAATTGCATCTTATAATCCAATCTCATCTTTTAAATTCCCAAAATCTTTCCCATCAGCAAATGATACAAAAAAGTCAACAATTAGTAGAAGAGAATCAAGTGGTAGTGCTAGTTCAACTCCTTCTGCCAGTACTACTACTACTACTACTACTACTACTACTACTACTAGTACTCCCAGTTTAACTAAACATACTACTACTACTAGTAATACTAATGCATCATCAAAAAAGAAGAATCATGTTGCTTCAGTTAGTAAGCCTTCATTAGCACCAGTTTCATTGAAAAAATCTGATCCCACTATCTCAATCCCATCAACGTCAACAAATCGGAGTTCAACTAAATCCCAAGAATCATCCAAGCAACAACAACAACAACAACCAGATCAACAAGCAAACTCACTTAGGGGAGCTACAGCTTCATCCAATACCAAAAGCGAAACAACCAAGAATAACGAGAATGAAAAGACTTCCATCCCCGTTAGTAATGACAAGTCTAGTACCTCTACTACTTCCAAGATTAGTATTCCCAGCACTAAAATCAAGTTGGACGACGATACTATCAAGTCTAAAACTTCTGGGATGGACAAACGAGATGTGGAGCGTGTTTCTAGCAATAATGGTTCTAATAGTGTTAAAAATGCAAAGAATGTTGTCAATAGCCAAAAAAAGCAATCAACAACTCAACAACAGCAACTACAATCAAGAGTTGAACCAAAAGAAGAAATCAAAGCTACAACAAAGTCAACCACCTCACCATCACCAACACAAGAAAAGAAGGAATTTTTAAAGCCTGAATCTAAGAAAGAAAAAAAGGTTCAACAAGCTAAAGTAACTTCAACTCCTTCATCACCTTCTACCTCAAAAGCTTCTGCTAAAAATGTAAAAGGTAAAGCATCAATTAAAGAAATTCCACCAGCTACTACCACATCAAAAAGAGATAACATTACACCAGAAGTTTATAAATCACCACCATCATCAACATCATCAGAATCAGATGAATTTCAACAATCAATGAATGATGCAGTTCAATTGTTTCGACAAATTATGATAAATGAAGTAGGACCAGATTTTTTCAGTCCAAAACAAGTTAATGTAAACCCAATTTCAGCAGATGATTTGAAAAAAGCAGTTGATACATGGCCAGATATTACTGATGATTTGAAAATTGATATTTCATCTGATCCATTTGCTACAAATTATGGTGATTTTAAAAATTATACTTATAAAGATTTGAATTCTAAAGTACAAGATTGGAAACAATTAGGCTTAGTTAGTCCTGATTTGGCATCAAATTTATTAAAATTTTCCAAATCATCACCACCATCAATTACATCAGAAGATATTGGTGAATTAGAAATTAATTTGAAAGATTTTTTAGAAAATGGTGAAAGTTCAAATAATAATAATGACGATGATGATTATGGAGTTTCATTTGCTTTAGCTGGTAAATTATGGAATTTAAGTAATATGAATCTACAAAAATTGGAAAAAGAATGGGAATCTTTTGTTGATTTACAAAAATTTAAATTCGGTGAAAATCAAAATAATTCTAATAACATTGGAAATTTTTTAGATATTGCTAATCGACCAAAAGCTAAACCAAAGAGTACTAAAAGTAGATCAAAAATGGCTGTTTAGTTAGTGGAATAGTTTTGTGTACTATTATTTATAACAAGAATTTTTTTATTTATTTATTTTATTTTGAAGTTTATTAGTTTTGTAGGTTTTTTATAAATTTTTCTATAGTTGACTGGTTCTATTTGTGCATAGAGTCAAATTGTTTGTGCTGTGCACTTGTAAATCAAACTGATGCGATACAATATATTGTTAATTAATTGCTAGCTGGGGGTTTAAAAATACAATCGATGATTTGTAATATTATACCTAAATATACGTCCAGTAAATTAATAATATGAGCAAATATTGGCATAGTCAGTGATTATTTGAGAATATTGACTTTAGATTTAAAGCAGCATTCCTTTTTTAACAATACAATTCAGTGCTTTCTCAAAACTAGTACCAACAATACCATTCATCACAGAAGGTACAAATCTTTATCAAATTATAAACCAAAATTTAATTCAGAATCATGTACCATTATAGATTGATACCTAAACACTAAAAACAGATACATTTGCTCTAATCAAGCTACCTGCTGAATTAGTATCATATTCTTAGGTTGGTATGTTTATGTATGTATATTAATTTTAATAATATGATATGATAAATAGTAAAAAATCTTCTCACCACCCTGTGGGGGCTAAATAATTTTCTAAACTGAAGGTAACAATTCATAACAATACATCCTATAGGTCTAGTTGAGTGAAATTAAGATTAACCTGTACACATTTGTTAAATTGAAATCTATAGACACAACATACACAGCTGCTTTTAAGCTGTGAAAATTCTATATATATGGTTAATATATGATCATGTATACTTAATGATACTTGTATTGCCAATAAGACTAATAGCGAGTATATATATGAACACAGCCCTTTCTCCTTTCCCACCGAAACTCACCCGGAAACTCTTTATTCAAGTTAAATTATGGTTAAACTGGGTTGGCTGGAGTTAACAATGTGGTGTAAGACTGTAATTTCTGAGACTGAAATAACCCAAAATAAGTTTGAATTACTTGGATTCTTAACCCTGTTGGAAAATTTAAAACTTCCTGTAGTAACAAGATCTCAGAATAATAACACAAAACAAACACCAAAAAATATTTCAAGTGGCAGCGATTACTTCGATCAAAACCGAGTAATTCTGAATAAAATGCATTTCCCCCATTGTAAATTTATATAACTGATTTTCGACTAATTGAAACGATGCCGTTCACGTTTATTAACACTTCGACTACTACTTTTCCCATCATCTCCTCCTAAAACTCCACTACTACCAGTATTACCTTTGAAAATCGAGTTTTCACCAATTTTTTTCTTTTTCAATCCTTTACCGGTTTTGAATCCTTTATTTTTAAAATCACTCCATTTATTTTTACTATCATTTAAAATCTGTGCCTTTGATTTGGTATTCCCATTCTTGCTTACCTTATTATTTTCAGTGTTAGCACCTAATTTTGCAAAATTTGAGCTGGAACTATCCAATTTTTTCACTTGAGGTTTTGAAAATGAATGATTAGAAGATAATATAGAAGGTGTTATAGAAGAGGATGATGATGATGATGAAAGGAGCCTTAACTGTGGTTCATGGAAGTTATCTACTGTACCATCATCGAACATCACAGTATAAACCGGTGTAGATTTTGATCCCATAATTGACGTAATTTTGGCGGATTCGAATTGTTTTGATGATGGATTTTTAGCTGATACTTTTGCTGAAATTTTATACAATGATTCCTTTTTTGGTTCTTCTACTTGTGATGGTGGTTGTGGTGATTGTAGTGAAGAAGGTTTGACATCTTCTGGATCTTTATTCTCTTGATTCGTTTCTATTTTTGAATCTAATGTATCCGTTGATGCTGGTTGAGGCGATTGATTAGTTGAATCTTTTTGTTCTTTTTCCTCCTCTTGTAACATTTCAACTAATTCCGTTAACTCATCACGAAGTTGAATCAACTCCTCATCATCAGGAGTTTCAGCTAGTTGACCTAGTGTATCGTTAAGTTGTGATTTATATTCTTCTAACTCGCTCATACTTGCTTCTATAATAAGTATATTTTGATTGTGTAATGTGTATGATGGATGAGGTGGTGTAAATTCAAAAGGTTATCAAAAGTTAGAATATATTTTTTTTTATCAGTGATTGTGGCAGGCGTGAGCTTTAAATTTTCTGGGTGTGAAACGTGGTGCGGCTGTTGTGTAATCAAGGTTTAAAGTTTGAGAGTGAAAACCAGATATTTCGGAAAATCTCATATTATGCCAGTTACTTGTACTAATTATTATAAACATACAGGTAACACTTCTAGGAAGGTTTACCATGGCAGTTCAAATTGTCATATCTGTGCAAGAATTTAAACTGGGTCATTTACTAAGTCAGAACTCTCATTTTTTTTCAAGTACATATAATGCCTAAGAGTTCTACATGTGTAAATTTTATAATACCGGTTAAAGCATGCATATAGTTAAAACCGTTTAATTTATTTAATATCCATTCTTTGTCTATTATGCTGGTGCTTTTATACATATATACCCGAGTATATAACAGTATTTCTAGTAGAATTCCAGGCACTACTAGTTTAAGCTATCAATACAAGCAATTATAACATCTTTTAATCGATCATAAAATGCTCACCCACCAGATCCTATAATAACAAAGCAGTCAAGTTTTAACCATTGCTTTTACTTATTTTTAATATTTATTGACTTGTCATAGGATTTTTGTAATAAAGGTCAGCTATAACTTTGTGCAGGATTGATTAATTTATAACGAATAATACATTGAGTAACAAGATCATAGTTATAATAGGTTATAATTTAAAGCTAGAATGATATATTAATAATAAAGATATTCTTATAGATCTTAATAGAGTAACTTCATCAGTGTTTACTCCGTGAAAATATCTTGATCTAAAAAGCTTGAGCCGCACCTTCGATTGAATTATAATCGCGAAAAAAAACCACTTATTGAAGCTTGAATAATCGGTCACCGGTACGTATTGTACAAGCAGCACTAACCAAATCGCGATTTTTAGCTTCTCAAAAATCTGTAGCTTACAAAATTTTCAAGCTCTCACAATACAGAAACCAGTAGAATAAAATATCTTTTAATAATAAAATAGAAAAAAAAAAACACGGCGAACACGTTCCTCCTTGATACTGTAATAATTTTTCACTCCCACATAAAACGAAATTTTTTTTTTCTTTCTACAACACATCAAAACAGAACAACCAATACCAAAAAAAAAAAAAAAAAGATGAGTGTACCAATTTTTGGAGACGAAGTTATTGAAGAAAGAGGGGAAAATGCTCGATTAAGTGCATTTGTTGGTGCGATTGCGGTTGGTGATTTAGTTAAAACCACATTAGGACCAAAAGGAATGGATAAATTATTACAAAGTAGTACATCAACACAATCATTAGTTACCAATGATGGTGCAACAATTTTAAAACAAATCCCTTTCAATAATCCAGCAGCTAAAGTGTTGGTAGATATTTCACAAGTTCAAGATGATGAAGTTGGTGATGGTACAACAAGTGTAGCAGTATTAGCAGCAGAATTATTACGAGAAGCAGAAAAATTAGTTGATAAAAAAATTCATCCTCAAACAATTATTGAAGGGTTTAGAATTGCAAGTAAAGCAGCATTAGAAGCATTAGAAAGATCAGCAAATGATAATTCAGCAGATGAGAAAATTTTTAGAAAAGATTTGATAAATATTGCAAAAACTACTTTAAGTAGTAAAATTTTAAGTCAAGATAAAGATCATTTTGCAGAATTAGCAGTTGATGCAATTTTAAGATTAAAAGGTAGTACAAATCTAGAACATATTCAAATTATTCAAAAACCAGGTGGGAAATTATGTGATTCATATTTAGATGAGGGATTTATTTTAAACAAAAAATTTGGTATTAATCAACCAAAAAAAATTGAAAATTGTAAAATTTTAATTTCAAATACTTCAATGGATACTGATAAAGTTAAAATCTTTGGTGCTAAATTTAGTGTTGATAGTACATCAAAATTAGCAGAATTAGAAAAAGCTGAAAAAGATAAAATGAAACAAAAAGTTGAAAAAATTAAAAACCATGGTATTAATTGTTTTGTTAATAGACAATTAATTTATAATTGGCCTGAACAATTATTTACTGATAATGGTATCAATTCAATTGAACATGCTGATTTTGTTGGTGTTGAAAGATTAGCATTAGTTACTGGTGGTGAAGTTGTATCAACTTTTGATCAACCAGATAAAGTTAAGTATGGTTATTGTGATTCAATTGAAGAAGTTATGATTGGTGAAGAATCTATGATTAAATTTAGTGGTGTTGCAGCTGGTGAAGCTTGTACTATTGTTTTAAGAGGTGCAACAGATCAAGTTATTGCGGAAAGTGAAAGATCATTACATGATGCTTTAAGTGTTTTATCACAAACTACAAGAGAAACAAGAGTCACTTTAGGTGGTGGTTGTTCAGAAATGTTAATGTCAAAAGCCGTTGATGCTGCTGCACAAAATGAATCTGGTAAAAGAGCTTTAGCAATTGAATCTTTTGCAAAAGCTTTGAGACAATTACCAACTATCTTAGCTGATAATGCTGGTTTTGATAGTAGTGAATTAGTTACAAAATTAAGAAGTGCTATTTATAATGGTATGACTACTTCAGGTCTAGATTTAGATAATGGTAAAGTTGCTGATATGAAAGATTTGGGAATTTTAGAAAGTTATAAATTGAAAAGAGCTGTTGTTAGTAGTGCAAGTGAAGCTGCTGAATTGTTATTAAGAGTTGATAATATTATTCGTGCTAAACCAAGAACTGCTGATAGACAACGAATGTAATCTTTGATACCCTCTTTTTTTATTTTATTATTATTATATATTCTCATAGATGTTGTAATTTATATCAATTATTTAATTCTCTATTATTATTGGTAGTAAATTTTTTTGAATGAGTATTTTTGTGAAAGAAAAACGGGGTTTTTTTTTTCTTTTTACAACAAATTATATCTACATCCATGCAAGAGGTTTCATGCTATCCCATGATTTTTGAAAAATCATCATTTCAAAACACCTTCTCTTAATTGATGCATCAAATTAATATCAAATCCAAATGGTGTTTTATTATACAAAACCAAATCAAACCCTAATCTTTCATAAAACTTGACCGCATTACTAGCAGCTTTAATATAAATCTTTTGAGGTGCAGGCATATACTCTTTTCCAAACTCAATCATAGTATCTCTTTCAGGAATTTCATTTAAAGTTTGTTTAAACATTCTATACCCCAATCCTTGTCCCTGGTACTTATCACTTACTGCTAACCAAGCTAAATATAAATATTGTTCTCTCAATGGATAAATACATCCAGTATCAGCTAGTTCAGGTCGAGTCATTGACACCAACTTTTCACAAGTTAAATGACCATATTTTTCTTTAATACAATTAACTTCGTGGTTCCAATATTCCATTAATCTACTATTAAAAAATGGTGGTTCATCTTCAAATAAAAAATCCAAAAAATTTAACATTTTATAATATTTTGTTAACCAAAATCTATACATTCTTTGTATAAACGAAGGTTTAGTTTTAATCATATTCTTCTGTAGTTTCCATGCTATCCACCCAATAATTGAGTTATCCTTGTCAAGAAGTAGATAATATAATTGTCCATCGTTTAGGATATCTAATTGAAACCATCGAGCCCATGTTATTGATAACTTTTTATATCTCTTTGCTTTTTGAATATATTCATCAAGTCTTTTCCTAGGGTCCCTGATGGTTTGGTTGATGTATGATAAATCGTTTTTATAACTATTGTATTTGGGTCCCATGATATATTGGAACATATCACTAATAGCAAAAATATCTAGATAGACTTGTGATAATTCCAATGCTCTAGTGTAGGTGAAGCTGTATGGATCAACTTTTTCTAACTTGAAGGATGTACCTTCAAGTTGTTGTATATGCATCCTCTAGTTTATAATGAAGTAGTAAATTAATAGAATGGCGTTGGTGGTGTAGATGAAGTAGATTGAGTTCTAGGTGAAAATATGGAATATCCGATGACTGTAACTTTTTAATTTTTTTTTTTTTTTTTTACACATTAAACAAAAATGTCGGGGTTATTTTCGGCAGATGAGATGCGGCTGACTTATCTATAGCTATAAATGGGGAAGATGAGATATGGTGAATCACCAGGTATCACCAGATTCAACAGTATGTTCTTATTGTGCTGAGATATGTAGTGATACAATTCATTTATTCGAAAAATACGACCAATTAATTATAGTACTATGGTATCGAAATTCTGTGTTGATTTATGGTTACAGATATCAGGGCTATCCACTTCATAATTTATTTCACAGTTCCCCCCACCCACCCAAAAAGAGAACTTATAAAGATTGGATGATTCACATCTATAGTGAACGTAAATAATTGATACGGCTCAATAAGTAGCTAGCTGAATGGATCTGAATGATTTGCTCTACAACAATCAAAAAAGAAAAAAAGAAGAAGAAAAAAAGCCAGGTAAGAGGTCGATGATTAAATTAATTTTTGTGGTGGATTCTCCTCTCTCTTGAATAATGCTTTTAGGCTATTTCTAGCTCCAATTTTTCTTCCATATAAACCACTAGATCAATTTGAGTTTGCATCACCTTGAATTTTTAGTCGAGCCTTTTAAACACCCTATTGGTCTTATTTACTAGCCAGGATTCCTTAATAATGATTGTTTTATCAAAATCATATCATAAAGTCGATTTGAATTTCAATGACGATCCATAGTATATTATGTTGAAATGAATAACAATACATATCAAAATTTTTAACTTAATTCAGTCTTTAATCGATTATTTTGAATTTCAGTTGGAGTCAAATCACTCAATTCTGGTATCAAACAAACAACCAAATAATCTACCAAATTCCATACCAAATGTTTATTAATTTGTTTATTACCAAACAATTCCAAGAAATCATCAACAGATTTTGATTTTTGTTTCTTTGATTGCCCCAAAACCATATCCAATTTATCTGGTAATTTAGATAAAATCATCTCTTTTGCATTTTGTTTTATCAATAATTGTTGTTCATCATTTGGTAAAATCCTTGGTGGACCCATTGATCCATTTTGAGGAAACAAATTCTCTCTAGCTGATTTCAAAATAGTTATAACCAATTTTTCATTGATAATTTTTTGATGTATAAATCTATTAACTGCTTTCTTAGTTAAATCACCAAGTCTTCCTTGTCGAAACGGGATTGATAATGTTGTAATTGTTGAGACAAATAAAGGACTTTTATTATTTAATTGAATTAATGTATTAATACAACTAAAAATTGAACTCATAACAGGTGGATCCAAATTAGTTGTATCTACTGGATCTTGAGATAATGACGCAATATAAGCTAGAAACCATCCTCCAATGCCTATAACCGATCCAATAAAATTTATAATAATTTGATACCATTCATTAATTTGATTACTTACTGGCTTGATTGTATCATCTTTAACTGTATTATTTTTGTCTTCATTCTTTTCAGGTAATAATAACATAATTTTGATAAAAATTTCATATAATGCCCAAGGTTCACTTAATCTTTCAACAGCAGTTTTTAAAACAATTTCATTAATAATTGAACTTACTAAAGTCCTTGCTGCAGCACTTTTAATATTATCATCATCAATTAACGTCACACATAACCCTTTTGCTAAGATTTTTCTATATAATTGTTCATTTTCAATACTATCTAATGCTGGATGTGGTCTTAGACTATGGAATGCTTTTTGAACACTCTCAACTGGCATAATTCCAGTATTAACCCGTTCTTTAGCTATTCGAATATCATTAATATGTGATTCTAATAGACTTGGTATCCCTTCTAATATTAAATGATTAAAATTAACATTTTTTGATAATCTATTTTCAAGATTATGTGTTATATTTGCTATTGTTTCTAATATTTCATTCATAAAAGTCTTGTCCTTTGTAATGTTTGCATGCCATGATTGAATAAATTGCCGAAGTATTAACCCTAATAATGCATATAATTGAATATTAACTGGATCGGATTTGGTTAGTTCAGGTAGTTGAGTTCTCCAATTTCTTGGTTTTTTGTTTGCTGGTAAAAATATTTGATAGATTACATGTTCTGTACTATCATTTGTAGGGGTAGGTGAATTTGTTTTTGGTGTATTAGTGGATGATATAGGTGTGGATTTTCTGGTTGGTGGAGTTGATTTGGACCTAGAGTCCAATGTTGTCATTATAAGAGTGTTCTATCAATAGGTTGTTGATATGCAAGGTTTGTTTTTGTTTGGTTTGAGTTTAGGATGTTTAGCCCATGAGGTTGGGAAAAAAAATATTTTCCCCCCTATTTATCAAAGCTTGAGTGGTAGTTAAACCTAACGCTATTCGGGCGCGGCTGAAATGAGGTTTTATACCGTGATAACAAACGTGATAGAGGATGCGGCTTATCCATCCACAAATGATGAACCATGATCTTTTTTTTTTTTTTTTTTTTTTTTTTTTTTAAATGTGTTTTTATTATTTATTTTTAAATTTATT